>CM077294.1:48722751-48812751 GCA_039654925.1 Anguilla pacifica
ACTCAACTGCAGGTCACACAGGACTACGGGAATGTGACTGTTTTACACCTTACGGTCCACACGGGACTACAAGAGAGACTGTGATTATTTAACACTCCATAGTCAGTGACTATCTTACACATTGCAAGCCAAACAGGACGACAGTATAGCTGGCATCAGTTGGAAGGGGGACATAGCTCATTTATAAAAAGGGGTTGTGGGCCCCTGGCAGGTATTAGGGAGGAACTAATGCCCCCGGGATGAGTGCAAGGCCAGAGGTGTCCCACCACTTCAGATCCCAGCGCTCTGCTGGCTAAAAGGATAACTGCAGTATACACTAGCAACTACAGATCCCAGAATGCAGCAGTCCTGCATCAGTTAGGTTCATTTGAAATACTTCAACCTTTTAAGTGCAAGTAAATCTCCTGAAGATTGCTGACAATCATTCAAATAACAACATAATTTCATTTAATATTCAGGCTAAAATTTTTTCATGATTGCACGCTTTGGAAAGAAACACGTGCATCTGAAAATGACCAGGGGATTTGTGGGAATGTTTCGAAACGTTAATGGCACCTAAGGAATTAAAGTATTTGGACTGGCCCGCGCTTGTCCTCAGAGGAAGGGGAACAGAATGTGAGGCTGTGTTTATGTTTGAGGGGAGAGCCGCTGAGGTTGACCCCGGGCCGATGGAGACGTGCGTTTCTCCGCGCGCTGCGCAGGGCGTCCGCGAGCGGGACTCATAACTCCGGGGCCCAGGTGAGAAAAGGGCTCGTAAATCCTCCTCTCTCTCTCTCAGGCCCTCTGGAACCCCGGCCAGCCCGTCCCCGGGCTCATCCCCCTGGGCGACGCTGGACCGGACCCGGGCCAGCCAGCCCTCATCCCCCCGGGTGACGCTGGACCAGAGCCCGCCTGCCCGCCCCCGGGCTCATCCCCCCGGGCGACGCTGGAAGGGACCCAGACCAGCCCGTCCCCGGGCTCCCCGGAACGCGGCTCGCTCCCCGGCATCAATCGAACACGCTGTCCACGCCATTTAGGGTGACGGAGCACTCTGGCAACGCGAGAGCTCTGCTTCACCGCCCACGCTAACGTCTGTTTCAGCGCGGCCTCCAGATCGCCGCTCGCCTCAGGGAGGTCGCGCGGTCTCTCAGCCTTGGGCTAGCGGGTTGAGGGATGCGATGTCATCATTTAAAAAAAAAAAAAAATTGAGCTTTAAATCACTTTAAGTTATGCTACAGCGGAAACGCTTTGGCTACGACCCGAACGTTCCCTGTTCGGTTCTATATCAGAGCAGGAAGACAACGTGGATGCGGGCCTAACTGTAGTGATATGGGTCAGCCAAGGCCAGGCTGCAATAAGCATTCTTAACTCCGGATTCCAGTGAAACGTATACCTGACTTTCATGTCAGAGGGGCAGGGCTAATCAGCTGACAGAGGGGCGGGGCTAATCAGCTGACAGAGGGGCGGGGCTAACCGGCTGACAGAGGGGTGGGGCTAATCAGCTGACAGAGGGGCGGGGCTAACCAGCTGACAGAGGGGCGGGGATAATCAGCTGACAGAGGGGCAGGGCCAACCAGCTGACAGAGGGGCAGGGCTAACCGGCTGACAGAGGGGCAGGACCAACCGGCTGACAGAGGGGCGGGACTAACTGGCTGACAGAGGGGAGGGACTAACTGGCTGACAGAGGGGTGGTACTTACCGCTCGTGCAGGGTCCCCAAAGTCGATCTTTAGGCGGCCCATGGCACGGATGATGGCGATGATGGACTGGATGGTGTTGCTGTACACGACCACTTTATACTGCTTACACTCCTCCTCCGAGTAGCCGTCCTCATGGATAATCCTGAGAGAGAAACACTACTGTTACACTGCATGCACACACACACACACGCACACACACACACACACACACACACACACATGCAGGCATGCATGCACACACATACTCCTCCTCCAAGTAGCCGTCCTGAGAGAGAAACAATAGTGGAAAACAATTCCAGACAGAACTCTTCATTATTTCAGGTTTCTAACTTTAAATCCCCAGAGTCTGGTATTTGTGGTCACTGTAGCAACTTCTTCTGTCCATTTTGGGAGTGCAGACTGACATGCGCTCTCCATGAAATGCACCGCACCAGTGCTAATTCACAGCCAAGCAGTTCAGCTGACGCAGAGTGAAAGGAGGTCCCCTCATTCCCAGCCTGCTCAGGCAGACACCGAGAACCTGTTTGACCAGTGGGAACCCGACTGACCAGCAGGAACCTGACTGACCAGCGAGAACCTGACTGACCAGCAGGAACCTGTTTGACCAGCGAGAATCAGACTGACCAGCAGGAACCTGACTGACCAGGGAGAACCTGACTGACCAGCAGGAACCTGACTGACCACCGAGAACCAGACTGACCAGCAGGAACCTGACTGACCAGGGAGAACCAGACTGACCAGCAGGAACCTGACTGACCAGCAGGAACCTGACTGACCAGCGAGAACCTGTCAGGGAGAACCTGACTGACCAGGGAGAACCTGACTGGCCAGCGAGAATCAGACTGACCAGCGGGAACCTGACTGACCAGCAAGAACCTGACTGACCAGCTGGAATCAGACTGACCAGCGGGAACCTGACTGACCAGCAAGAACCTGACTGACCAGCTGGAATCAGACTGACCAGCGGAAACCTGACTGACCAGCAAGAACCTGACTGACCAGCGGGAACCTGACTGACCAGCGGGAATCAGACTGACCAGCTGGAATCAGACTGACCAGCGGGAACCTGACTGACCAGCTGGAATCAGACTGACCAGCGGGAACCTGACTGACCAGCTGGAATCAGACTGACCAGCGGGAACCTGACTGACCAGCGGGAATCAGACTGACCAGCTGGAATCAGACTGACCAGCGGAAACCTGACTGACCAGCAAGAACCTGACTGACCAGCGGGAATCAGACTGACCAGCGGGAACCTGACTGACCAGCGGGAACCAGACTGACCAGCTGGAATCAGACTGACCAGCGAGGAGTTGTTGTTGCATGATATGACACGCTGAAATCTTGCCAACTGAAACCCCTCCCTCCCCACACTACACCCCAACTAATAGCACAACCAATGATTGGTGCAAAACAAATACCAGGACCAATTTTTGGTCATATTATTGGTTTTGCACGTGTTAGTAAATCAGACCTAAATTCTAAACACTACCAGTGCAGATATATCATCCTTGCTCAACCTACAGCAACTACTTTCTCCCCCAGTTAACTGAAGCCAGTCATCTGCAAACTGTGCTCATTGTGAAATGCCAAGATGCTTCTCCCATCTTCTGAATCAACAGCAATGACACAAACAGAGCTGGCCGAGGAGGATCATCATTCACAATAACAGCCTGCGTAACAACAGTCCACGGCTACAGTTTGTGCAATCCGCTCCGAGTCACCAGTTATCCTCACGTCCCCCCTGACTGTATGTCATCGTTTCGTGCTTCTCCTTATTTGGCCCCGTTTCCACGGATCGGGGGTCCGATGCATACGCAGATCAGGTCGGCTGTTTTTAGCGAACGCAGCTGGCCCAGCGAGCGCCGGGGTTTCACCCCCAGGAGCGGCCGCCTGGACGCCGCGCTACAGTTTGTGAAAGAAACTCGGAACCTTAACCGAACAGGCCACCGCCAAATACCCCCAGGCCTAAGCCGTCCCGCCTATTCCCAAACGTCCCACGTTAAAAAACCGCGAAAAGGCTGTCGTTTCCGCGAGCGAACCTTCCCCCTCTTTCGCGGTCCGGGGGGCGGAGAGCGAACCCGCTTTCCGTGCCCCGCGTCTGCCTCGCATTTACGCAAACGCAGGAAAGCAATGAATGTGGTTATCCCCGCGCGGGGCTCGGGCGGGATGAGTCACAGCGAGCGCTCCGCTCCGCTCCGCTCTCCCTCCTTCCTCTCGTTTTTCCATCGTCCTTCTTTGGCGCGATCTTCCTTTCGTTTGCCCCGTCGTCCGTTCGCTCGTTAGTTCATTCATGGGCACACGGGGCGCGGGATTTTGCATACTTCATTATAACAATATATATTTAATTGAAGCTGAGGAGGGTTGCGGTTTGTGCAATTAACAAGAGACTATCTACACATATCTATATATTTACATGCCATATCTAAGGAAATAATAAAAAAATACACATATAATTCAAAATAAGGAATTCATTTTCCAAAGGCCTTAGCTAGAAACACACTGTGCTACGGACTGCATAAGCTGTATCCATGGACACGGAACATAAACAAACACTCCACAACCTTCATCCTGCGGGAAATGTTGATGAGCGTACAGTATGCATTTGAATGTGTTGCATGTGCTGCCTGGGAGGCAGGAGCTATTCCTGGGACTTACTTCATCTGCTTTACTATTGTGCTTTTCCCCGACTCCCCGGCTCCTGGGGAAAGAGAAAGAAAGAGAGAGAGAGAGAGAGAGAGAGAGAGAGAGAAGGCATTAGAGACAGAACCACCTGCATACACCAACTCAACATCCAAGAAAAACTATAAGCTGCACACACCCACAAGACCTATGAGTACTGGTCAAGAGAAAGACTGAGAAACACTCAGAGTAATATGAGAAATATTAAATGAATTAGGGTTTAAAAATAAAAAAAATTCACACAAGACTAAAAAATAATATTGGAAATAGCAGAGTACCAGGGTTGGCTAGAATTCCATTTCAATGAACCTCATGAACAATGGGTATTTTTAAGTTCAAGAACTAAATTTCAGTACACTCCCTTAACTCAACTGAAATGGAATTCCAATTATTTAACACCAATTCCAATGAAGTGACTTTTCAGTTTAATAACTGCACATTCACTCCCTGATAAGAATGAACTGAAATGAAGTCAAGAGCTAACTCTCGCGGATGCTAAAGCTACACAGTTACCGTAAAAGCAGGTGTGTGCGAGGAAACAGAGAGCCAGCGGGAGAAAAACGCCTCTGGCTGCAACGCGTGCATGACCTCACGGCCTCAGACGTGTCATCTGCAGGCCATGACCAATAAGCATGACAAATCGAACTGGAATCACGAGGAAGATGAGAAGTAAGATCAAAACAAGGACGGCAGAACATCACTTGGAGTGCCCTCAGTCATTGGTTCTGGTGTCAACTCGTGCTGTGTTTGGGAATAATGCATCTAAATGAAATCTTTTTTCCTTGTTACTTCCCGAACATTTTCTTGTCAGACAAACATACAGAAAGACATGTCACATGCATACTTGCATAACCTTTGCTTCAGCTTCCATATATAGGCAAAGGCTTTCAATCATTCTGGCCTGTAAGCCTAAAAATATGTTTGTTCATTCTGGGTTGAAAGCCCAAATATATTTTAAATAACTGCATTGCACGGCGTGATGCTCTTCTCCTTGAAGACACTATTGTGTGCGTGTTGTTTTAACGGTTAATTCTGACAGCTGGAAACGTAAAGACGGAACGAACGGTAAAAACGGAAGCG
This sequence comes from Anguilla pacifica, assembly GCA_039654925.1. Taxonomy (NCBI): domain Eukaryota; kingdom Metazoa; phylum Chordata; class Actinopteri; order Anguilliformes; family Anguillidae; genus Anguilla; species Anguilla pacifica. The sequence continues at coordinate 48,728,192 of CM077294.1, forward strand.
TTCCACGCGGGGATTCAGTCAGAAATCCGCCATCGCCGAGAGAGACCGCGCTGACGCTTCCGGGGGACGCGGCGAAGCGCGGAGAATCCGCACGGATCGCCCGTCACGCGCGCCCGTCTGAAGGCTGACGTGTTCCGGATAGAACGGTTCAGCGGGAGAAGCTGTCAGAGCTATCCCCGCGGCGCGGAACTACGCAGCGCGGCTCCCGCGGTCGGGGCTCCGCGATGTGGAATGCCAAGCGCATGAAAGGCCAGGCTTACGCTGTCATCTCAAGCTTTCTGTGCTTCCTAGCCCCGACGCTACAAACGCCGACATTCCAGCGAGAGAAGCTGAAGGAGGAGGAGGGGGAAAACGGAACATCTGAACTTCCAGTTAAAACGAGATGAACGCAATAAAAAAAATCTCTCAGCGGGCGAACTGCGAATGCTGGGGCGACGAATAAATTCTGAGAAGAAAAACTGGGTAAATCGCCGATTTCGAAGTTAAGGAAAATACGTCAAGTCTGCAAACAATACCGTAGTGCCGGAGAAAAAACCGGACTGTAATTTCTGTTCCCACAGGTTACACTTCTGGCAATCCAATTACGACAGGCAGGCAAAAATCCATACTTTAATCTACGCTGCATTTGTTACGCTGCAAAGGCCTCCATTTTCTAACAGCTACTTTTTGTGCATGCTTGTTGGAGCCTATTAAATAAAGCCATTTCAGCTGGGATAATCAGTCGGTATTTGAAGTGTAAAGACTGAAAGCAATTTGTGACCGACATTGCAGGGGTAAGGACAGCGCATAAACAGACTGGCTCCCACTGGCCAAGAAGTTTCCATCTAAATGCATTTCACTGTGTCAACAGAAACGATTAATTAATGGAACACGAACCCTGAGCTTCATCCTTGGCAGATCCTCAGAAACCACAAGCAATAAGAAGAAAATACAAACTATAAATATGACTGAAAAAAGTTCTAAAATGCACTTCAGTGTATACGGAAGACTTGCGTTTTTTTTCTTTGAACGCGTGCATGCAGGAGTGTCTTTGAGCACGTGTCATTTCTAACTTGTTTTCATTTTCACAAATTACCATATAGATTCCGTTCTTTCCCCGTGCCTTTCATGCAAGGACGCTACTGTGAACTCCAGAGTCCTCCAGAGTCCTCTCATCTCTACGGCAAGGCGCCCTGTGCTTCGGCAGTCTCCATGGCGCACTGGCAGCGCTGCGGTAGTTGTCCGTGGCGTCTCGGACGAGGAGCAGCCGAAGCCGCACCTGTCGCGTTCTTGCAACACGGCCAACGGTAAAGCCCTGCTACAGCGAACAGCTAGGAGCCAGAAACACCGAGCAAACGATCTCCTCAAGTCGCTTGGGATACCGCTGGTATAACTCCACGTGCCTGTAAGTGTCCTACATAGCGTCGGTTTCTCTTGCGCCATGACCACGGTTTCACAGTGCTCAGCGGTGAGGCGTGGCCGGAAGGTCAGGCCTCAATGGACAGGGCCGGTTTAGATACGGCCACAGGACCGGCGGAATTACATTTCTGAAAGAGAAATACGCCTTTAATAAACAGGACATGAACTCGCACTTCTAACCCGTGCACCAAGCCCTGTACCAAGCTGGAGCTCTGAATCTCAACAGAAAGGTCACTAGTAATAAAATGGCTGCCATGACCAAGGGAATAGCTGATATTTCAACGTGGAACTACGAGTGAGCCATGTGGTAATTTGCTGAATCTGTAGCGATTAATTCGAGTCTATGGGATGTACTACCACACCCCACGATGATATAAATAATGAATTTTTCCAGCACTTTCACAAAACAATACATACAAATCCTAATATCTGCGAAAACGTTTCAGTCATACCCTCATGATGCTAGCGATGACTGCAAGAATTTTGTTCATGGCTCCACTGAATACTACTGCCAGCTACATACTCTCACCGGCCACTTCATTAGGTGACAGAAGTGGCACCCGGTGTGGTCTTCTGTTGCTGTAGCCCATCTGCTTCAAGGTTTGACATGGTGTGCGTTCAGAGATGCTCTTCTGCAAACCTCGGTTGTAACGAGTGGTTATTTGAGTTACTGTTGCCTTTCTATCAACTTGAACCAGTCTGCCCATTCTCCTCTGACCTCTGCCATCAACAAGGCATTTTCGCCCAGAGAACTGCCGCTCACTGGATATTTTCTCTTTTTTGGACCATTCTCTGTAAACTCTAGAGATGGTTGTGCGTGAAAATCCCAGTAGATCAGCAGTTTCTGAAATGCTCAAACCTCAAATGCTCAAAATGTCTGGCACCAACAACCATGCCACATTCAAAGTCACTTAAATCACCTTCCTTCCACATTCTGATGCTTGGCTTGAACTTCAGAAGATTGTCTTGACCATGTCTACATGCCTAAATGCATTGAGTTGCTGCCACGTGATTGGCTGATTAGATATTTGCATTAACGGGTGCAGTTTGCAGTTGAACAGGTGTACCTAATGAAGTGGCCGGTGAGTGTATATTTTATACTTATTAGGAATTATACAATATCATCTTTTTAATGTCAGTCAATCCATTTAAGATTCAGTAGAACATTCAAAGGCACTACACATTCCATTTATGGAATCTCAGTAGTACTGAACTCCATATAATTATTATCCCACGATGCACTGCAGTTTCTACACTTCTGGACAGAAGTATGTCATCGTGCTTTTGTGAACCAGACTTGCGACCAGAAGCTTGAATGTTTTAATGTGTTTCACCCTTAAGCAAGCCTATTCGCAAGCCCAACCAGTAACTACAGATCTAATCGAGTCACATAAATGAACAACATGGAAAGATTTAAGCAATACCAGTCATCCAGGGCAAACATAAATAAATACCAGAGCAGTGAGCTGTGCTTTCAAACTTACCACAATTAGTGATGACAAATGAGGCAAGTAAAGCAGAAAGAGTCTACAATTCTCAGAGCTAAAATATTAGATATTAATATTAGATTAGCTTAGATAGTGCCTTTCACGCCAATCAAAATGATAAAAGGTGAGAAGTTAACTGTGACCACGTCTCCCTTGCAGAAGAGCTTTGTCTCGTCAGTGAGACTGCGTGATAAACATGAAGGTGAAGAAGTTCAGGTTCTGATGAGGATTACGGCACCTTCGCCGGGCCGTAAATGTCATCGCTCCGTCTCTGACGCAAGCAGTCCTCTCCCTGGCCCAGGGACAGCGAGCGGGGTGGGGGTGTCCTTTCAGCACGCTGACCTACAAATCTGAACGAATCTTTGTTCGCTCCGCTCTTCTGACGCTTCTCCAATTATCCCTCTCTCCCGATTCCCTTTGTATCCTCTGATCAGGTGCAGGACTTACTCGAACTCCAAAAGGCCAGGAGCCATCTTACGCTCCTTTCAACCGCAACCGAGCTGAGAGTCCATCTTTCCCAGGTGCATACCAAATATCACTTTTTGGTAAAGAAGCCTCCGTCACTTGTTGGAGGCTTTATTTTCTCACAAGATGAGGGCAGAATTACTTCAAGCGGTTATATGCCATGCCAGGCATCTAACGTATAATATTTCAGTAAAACATGTATACAATGCTTTTCATGTCATGATCTCACAGGGCTTTTACAGTGACAGGGAGTGAAATTCACCTCAGCCACCATCAACGTGCAGCGCCTATCTGGGTGATGCACGGCAGCCATTTTGCACCAGACCACTCGGCCAACGTCAGCTGAGTCACTCTTACGGTAATACCCCCCTCCTAACCCCGTCTGCTCACAGATAAGCGCGAGCGAAGCGCCCGAACGCCAGACCTACGGGTGTGAGGGGACCGAGAGCGCCGTCGGCCCGGCCGCACGGTGTTTGGGATAAACAGAGGCGCGACTCCGCCCAGTCAGAACGCGCAGTAAGGACGGGTTCCTCACGCGCTGTCTGCTGTTGCCACAACTGCCCCACGCCACCAGGGGATGCAGGCGCGGGACGAAACGGGGCGTGGCCCTACGACAGCGCGGCCGCAGCAGGACGCGGCCGCAGCCCGAAGCGCTGGTTTCCCGGTAACGCACGTAACGTACGCGCACAGGACTCCCGACGCTGTCAGGTATGTCCTAGGAAAATCACAGGTAAACTTCCAGGTCGCCATGGATACCCAGAAAAGACGGACAGCAGGCTGGCACACAGAGGTGCCGGCTGGCACACAGAGGTGCAGACTGGGACAGAGAGGTGGAGGCTGGCACACAGAGGCACATATTGGCACACAGAGGTGGAGGCTGGCACACAGAGGTACAGACTGGCACAGAGAGCTGCAGGCTGGCACACAGAGGTGGAGGTTGGCACACAGAAGTGCAGGCTGGCACGCAGAGCTGTAGGCTGGCACGCAGAAGTGCAGGCTGGCACGCAGAGGTGCAGGTTGGCACACAGAAGTGCAGGCTGACACACAGAAGTGCAGACTGGCACATAGAGTTGCAGGCTGGCACACAGAGCTGCAGGCTGGCACACAGAGGTGCAGGCTGGCACGCAGAGTTGCAGACTGGCACGCAGAAGTGCAGGCTGGCACGCAGAGCTGCAGGCTGGCACGCAGAGGGGCAGGCTGGCACGCAGAGGTGCAGGCAGGTCTGCCGTTATTACAGAATCCTTACTCTGGCTGTCCCACAGTCTTCATTTATAGAGCGCCCCTGGGGCCCGTCACCGCCAGGGCGTAAATATTTCAACGCGGGAGAGAATAAATCCTCTCTTTCTGACAGAAGCGAATACGCCAGGGAGCTCTCCGCTTACCTCTTTCCTGAGAGAGAGAGACAGAGAGAGAGAGCATACACGTTTGTGCAGCTCTAGTTCCCCACACTTCTCCAGGCTACAGCTGTGCTACATCAGGGGTGCCCAAACAATGGGTTGGAAAATTTGGGGGGGGTGGAAGTAAAAAAAAAAAAAAAAAAACTCAACTCTAATAAAACAGCGAGGCAGGAGGTTGTGGTATATCGCAAGCATAGTCACGGCTAAACAGTGTTGTTAGGTATGAGGTGTGAGTGTGGGGTGTTGGGCGTTGGGTCATGTAAATTTGTGAGCATTCATTCGGGGTCACATCAGAAAAAAGCTTGGGAACCCCTGTGCTACATGTTCACACCCCTCAACCCCTTAACAAGAGAGCTGTTATATTATCCATAAACAAATAAATCTCATTTCACACACTAAAATAATCCCATCAGAGACACACATGGCTGGTGCGGGCCTTAACAGTCGTCAATCATTCAAAGCCTCCAATCATGACTCTTGTTTATAACTGGAGAAACATCTGAAAGGAGCACACCGCTAAACGGAAACAGACTATTGGCTTGTTTACGATAACCACTCTCACCAAGCGCAAAGCCAAGAGATGGGTCTCATCACAATGCAGCCAGCCAGTAGGGCTCACATAGAGATGAGTCAGGGGAAGACTCTTCACGCGTAACCGAGCAACCAGTGGGGGTCGCTAAGGAACGATGAGACTCGGATCCCTGACTCCTGAGCCCTCCGTAACCTTTGGCGACGGTACCACCAATCACGCCGCAGTCGGCACTGGCATGTCCGGGATTCGGACGGAGTCCACGAGGCCCGTCCATGTGCTAGAACGAGAGCGATTTAACCGGACAAGCCACCCGGCAGAAACAAAGTTACCGTTTGTTTGAATCCTCCGCAACCAAATTCACCAATTCACAAAGCAATGAGGACTCATCCTCCAATGACACCATGTACAGCACGCCACCATTTTTTATGATGTAAAATTTGTGATTAGAATGTTCTTAATTGAACATTCTAATCCTGATGTCACAATCACTACTGGTAACTGAGCAATGGAGTTCTACAACACTGAATTAGAACTTTTAAAAAACATGAAAAAACACCTACTCTTCAAAGGGTTATACTGTACAAAGTATATCTTAACTTAGGAATGCAGGAATGATGCAGAACAGCAACCAAAAATGGATCTAATGGTATAGCACTGACGGCATTTATGAGAGTTACATTTGACATCTAGCACAGACCTATGTTTTTCTTCAAATGGCATCGTGTCCAACATAGATGAAAATCACCAATCATACTGGTAGCCACCAGAATATTATCAATCTATTGTTAAAATGATGAAAGCTGACCTCTCTGTGAGCCAAACAGTTCAGGAGGAGAAGGCACCAACTATTTACCACACATCAAGTTGTGTGTTTGTGTGTGCGTGTGTGTGTGTGTGTGTGTGTGTGTGTGTGTGTGCATACGGTATGTTTGTGTGTGTGTCTCTGTTAACACATCAGTGACACATAATGCAACCTGCTGGAACAAAACAAACAGCAAACGATCACATTTATTATGCATAAGGAAAACAAATGTGTAGGATAAAATGATATTGAATAATTGAATAATTCTGCCCCCACTTGGGAAGGCTTCATTTGTTTTTGCGGCAAATATTTCAACTACACTTCAAGTGCGAAGGCAATTACGTGCCGTTAAAAGCCATTTCAAATGGTCTGAGGCCTCAATTCAGCCTGATATTGATCCAGCACAGAAGCTGTCACGCTGGACCTGATGGCCATCATTTTCAACGCAAGATTAAAGAGCGCTTTCGATTCAGTGGTACAGCGCAGGCGTTCAGATGAGCTGGCCAGGTTTCACTAGCTAGCGCAGACTTCAGACAGTCTCTTCAGACTGCATCTAGTCTAACTCTAACACTACTCCACCACAGGGTTACTCCCAATCTAGGATCACTGTCACTTGTATCTTTTTATCTTGATCTTCCAGCATTTTCACATTAAACTTGTATCTTCATCTAGCACTTATGTTGCACCTGTATCGTTGCATCGATGCTGTAGCTCTTTATCATAGCTCCTGTATTCATCAATTGACCGACTTAGCCTATGCTTACTGTCTGCAGTAGATGATGTTATTGGCTATGGATAACTGATACTGGATGAGTATTGTATCTTATCGGACCTGTGTTTTGAAGTAGTTCCAGAAACCTTAATATGCACTTATAGTACATCACTTTGGATAAAAAAGTCTGCCAAATAAAATGCAATGTAATGTACTAAATCCAACATCAATCGCCTAAGGAGCCATCTGCCTAAAATATACTCTGTGCAAACAAAGTTAAAAAACCATACATGCACCTATATTTAAAAATATAGTAAACAAAACATAAGAGATAAATATGTCTTGCCCATGCTTCATGTGCATCAGTGTGCATACTGTATTTCTGATATCATTAAATACAGTCTCATGCCTTTACTCCAAAAGCATAAAAAAACAAATCTCCCAAATGTTTAATATACAGTGAGCTGCATAATGTTTGGAACAGACGTACAGACATACATATATATTTTTCCCCCTGATTTGGCTGTGTACTCCACAATTTTAGATTTGCAATCAAACAATTCATATGAGGGTAAAGTGCAGATTATCAGCAGTTAAGTCATGTAGAAATGACGGCACGTTTATCCATTGTGTATTTTTACACATGTGGCACGCATTGCTTTATATGTTTACGCCACAGACTTCAAGCGCGTTTTGAAAGCAGACCCATCCCACGGCAGCGCGGAAAAGATAGAAAAACACACTGATGAAGACGTGAGAAGAGGAAGAAGGATGCCTCCAATTTCTCATCTTCTCAGAGGGTGAATGCAGCCAGCATTTAGGCCTATTACTCTTCATTTAGTCCACAAACAGCCTCACATGGAAGCAGGCTAACAACATATAATCAAAACCCACAAGTGTGACATACAGCACAAGAGTTCTCATAGCCACGTGTGTGTGCGTGTGTGTGCATGTGTGTGTGTGTGTATGAGAATGTGTGTGTGTGTGTGTGCATGTGTGTGTGTAACTTGCATGTAACACAAAAGGTACAGGGGTAATTCTAACTATGTTCAGTAGCAGTTAGACTTGGGTAGGAACACATGAGTAGGAACATGAGAATAGGCCATCAAGCTCATCGTTTACCGACAGTCTAGAGAGTACCGAACACCGCATCACCCTCCCCGACTGTGTCTGTCTCTACTACAACCAGGCAAGCAGTTCCATACATAGACAAGTCTGTTTAAAAATACGGTCAGCATTCTGTGTAGAATTTACCTCATTTCCATCCATGCCCCATTATTACTGTAGACAGAACTTTACCTGGTAAGGTGAATGTTTTATCCTGAGTGCAGAGATGGGTGCATCACAGATAATGCTTCCCTTACTCTTGGTCAGATGGGCTTTTTTCAAACTATCTAACAGACCCAAAAAGGTGGCAACGAGGAAAACGCTAGCTCCCGCTACCAACCTCTGTTGACTTCAGTTGCTGTTATCAAATAAATAAATGAACAAAGGCTAAACGACTGATTCTTTAGTAAAAATCATGCTGTTCATCCATGTGTACTTCCGATTTTTAAATACTCTCTAGTGTCAGACTTTCTAGAAAAAAAATTCTATATATAAACTATTATTACTTTATTACTATTATTCAAACGTGAAGATTAAGGCCAGTCTTTCAGGACAAACTGAGAAATTGTTCATGTGTAATGTGAAATGTCTAACCCAAGTCTAGGACGACTGCAAAACGAATAAGGATATTTACGTTTTAAATGTTACGGTGTTCCTTTTAAATGCGTAAGATTCATTCGGTAACGTCTCGCTGAGTTACGACTCCCTTCTGCGAAGGCTTAACCTTCGGGTCAGTGTTTCAACACAACGGAGTCAGAGAGCGGTCTGGTAACCGGGGAGACCGCGGCTCATGGAGTCCTGTCAGCAATACCCGGTAACACGGCTTAAACACAGGAAAGCTGGAGAAGCTTACCGCTGCAAGGCACTCTGTTCAGTCCAGTAAAACAGTCGCAATAATTATGGACACATTTTACCGCTTTTCCAAATGGTTTGGTGTGCGTGTGCGTGTTTCCGTGTGTGTTTCAATGAATGCGTCTGCAGCCCTAGACTCTGGCTTTTACGACCGTTTCAAAGAGTGAGGCAACACATGTTTCTGTTGATTAAAACAACCGTGTATTACCACATCCCTTTTCCGAAACCACAAGTCTCCACCTAAGGCGAGCTATCTGGCTACAGCTAGCAATCTGCTCAATTAAACTCACTCCATCAATTCTGGCCAGATGTGTGGAGCAGCCTGTGAGGCAGGCGGACTTTCAAAACGGCCAAGAGAGGCGGCAATCCCCACAATCGAACCTGCTGAGCCGTCACCTCATCTCTGACACCATCTCTGCTTTCTGCCCATCTCACTTAAAGCAGAAACCATGTATGAGAGCGGGTCTGGCAACAAGATGAAAAATAATAACTTAATAAATCCACACTACAGTTTGGAATCACAGTGCTCCCATCAGTACAGCTGAACGACGGCGTGACAGAAATGAGAAGCATTCAGGAAAGATGACACATCACTTACAAACACGACAAAATGGCCGTCAGTATTATAAATGATGAATTAACAACTGTATATCGTCTCAAAAAAGTAAAAGCGTATTGATATTTTTCATTTTAATGTGCAGGCACTGCGCTAGGGGCGAGTCCAAATATTACATTTACTGAAATATTAATTGCCAAAAAGTTCTATTCGTTTTTCATCAATATTGATGCGCGAGCGCAATATAACTAATATACGATTTGTTAGAGCAGATCTCTGCAGTGACTCACTGCATAAACAGGAAATAAAGAGTTGCATTTGAACCTCAGGGGGAAAGGGAAGTTTTATTATTCAGAAATACAGTCTTGTAAGCCACACTAGAATATTCAAACATCAAATTATTCAAAGAGCACGTCCCTGCCAACCAGTTTGTATAACAAAACAATATATTTAGTTATGAATATTTATGTTGGGCTACTTATGGCTTTAACGATCTTTACAAATGCTGATGAAGAGTTTTATATATATAATATTATCTGCAAAAAATGCATATCATCATTAATACTACCGTCCGTCACCACCACCACTACTACTACTACAACACACAAATAATAATTAACAATATAATAACAACAACAGCAGCAATTATTATTATCATTACTATTATGTGGGACTCTAGCCTTTCTACAGAATGGAATAGAATCCAATCCAGACTCCAGTCTATCTTCTGATGATTTTAGGATATCCACACCTTCTGCATGACAAGTCAGCCAGTGGCGTGAGAAGCAAGACAGACGTTATTCATACATCATGAATTCTGTGTCACCAGATCAAATATCCTGGAATAGAGAATTTCAGATATTACAGGTAGTCTTACCATACATGTCTCCCTTTTTAGTTCACCAGCTATATATAATATTCAGTTGCTTTGTTTACTGCCAGCCAAATAAGTAAGCAAGTGAGATGTTTTATAACAAACTATCCAGATTCGCTGACAGAAGAAAAACATCTGAGAAGCTGGCATGCTACCACAATAAAAAAACAGCGGAAACGATTTAACAGTGGGAATCAATCGAACTTTTTACGAGTTTGTTCCACTCTGGTAGTCGTGCATGTAAGTTATATATGAGTTCCGCTATTATTGAAAACTCCTGCATGGGCCCACTGATCAGTCTTCAAATGCAATTTCCACAGCAGCTGAGGATGTCGCAGAATTCAGAATAACCTTTTAAAAGTCAGAAGGAGGTCCGGCGATATAATACTGACACGTTTGTTTGAGCAGCCAGTATATGTTAGGGCATATTAATATGGTTTGGATTCATTCTCAATTGTGATTGCCTAATAGGTATGCTGTTACATTATGTATATGCATCATGCATATGCACGGTAAAAAGCCTTCAGACTTCATTAATAAAGTTAATTGGGCGTACATATTAATATGCCCAAACAGCTGTACGTGTGTGTGTTTATTAAATGTATAAAGAATACATGAATATTCATTTAGTTAAACAGCAGCTCAACACCAGGGTACACCAAATACAGAAGGCGGCAGTGTAGTATAATGGGTAAGGAACTGGTCTTGTGACCTAAAGTTCACAGGTTTGAGTCCTGGGTAGGACACTGCCATTGTACCCTTGAGCAAGGTACTTAACCTGCATTGCCCCAGTATATATCCAGCTGTATGAATGAAGGCAATGTAAATGTAAAGTCGCTCTGGATAAGAGCAACTGCTAAATGCCAGTCATGTAATGTAATGTAACAGTAAACCTACTGCATGGTCACCCTGCATTCCAAACAGACAATCACACAAAGCTCATCCTAACGCTCCAGGAGGAGATTTTTGACACAGAATGGAAGAAAACCTGGGGAGTAAATGTCTCTATGAGCCCTGAGTGAACGACACCTCTCTCTCAGGGAGAACGCTTTCAGGAAAGCATCCGAAGAGCAGAGAGAGAGAGAGAGACGTACCGCTCAGGAGATTTCTGGCCAATCAGGGGCCTTGCGGTGCAAGGCTTTGAGCCAGAGAGACTGTTAGCGGTTAGCGCCGATCCATTTCCATAAACATCTGCGCGATATGCAAAGCAGCGTGGGACAGGCCTGCCGTGGGAGGGGCCTGCCGCGGCGCCTAGCGGTTTGTCTGCCGCGACAACGGCGGCACGCATTTGCATTCTCCTGTGAGAAACGCTCCAAAGAGACGGTCAGTAAGGCTGAGAGAAAGAGACGGTCAGTAAGGCTGAGAGAAAGAGACGGTCAGTAAGGCTGAGAGAAAGAGACGGTCAGTAAGGCTGTGAGAAAGAGACGGTCAGTAAGGCTGAGAGAAAGAGACGGTCAGTAAGGCTGAGAGAAAGAGACGGTCAGTAAGGCTGTGAGAGACGGTCAGTAAGGCTGAGAGAAAGAGACGGTCAGTAAGGCTGAGAGAAAGAGACGGTCAGTAAGGCTGTGAGAAAGAGACGGTCAGTAAGGCTGAGAGAAAGAGACGGTCAGTAAGGCTGTGAGAAAGAGACGGTCAGTAAGGCTGTGAGAAAGAGACGGTCAGTAAGGCTGTTAGAAAGAGACGGTCAGTAAGGCTGTGAGAAAGAGACGGTCAGTAAGGCTGTGAGAAAGAGACGGTCAGTAAGGCTGAGAGAAAGAGACGGTCAGTAAGGCTGTTAGAAACGCTCCAGAGAGACGGTCAGCAAGGCCTTTGTGTCTGAACAAAGGCTCCGGTTCTGACTCCTCTGAGGGGGGAGGGGCTGGACTGGGACCATTCTTACTGGAGAATTTTTATTTGTTTATTTTCTTACAGTAAACATGTCAGAAAATAAAGTTTAATGTGCCATTTTGTCCTTCACGCTACAGCACAGACATGTCAGACACAGCTGAATTATACGCAGTCATCTGCACGTATGCTGTCATAGAGGACACGATGTGCGGTGGAAGACTGGATTCACTGTACCGAGGAATACAGCCTGTGGCCTTCGGTGTTCCGGTTCCTCATTTAGAAGAAATTATTTAAGACAATGATGCAACCCAGACTCTGTAGACTGTACAAAGCGTCAGATCTGTGTGTGTGTGTGTGTGTGTGTGTGTGTGTGCCTGTGTGTGCATTTGTGTTTGTGTGTGTGTGTGAGAGGGTATGATGGTGTGTGTGAGAGATTATAACGGTGTGTGTGAGACAGGATAATGGTGTGTGTGAGAGAGTATAATGGTGTGTGAGAGAGTATGATGATGTATTAAAAAACTCCAGGAGCAATTTCTGTTTTAATTTACTCATGTTGAGCAAGCGAGCTAGAGTGTGACATCTCATTTTCGACTTTTCACTCAAATTAAGTGCTTTCTCTTTGAGTCTTGCAATGCTACCAATGCCTGTTAAATATCATGATCAATAAACAACAAAAATGTCAGACACCAAATAGCCATTCAGCTAAATGAAACGGGTAATTATTTTGTTGCTGTTCAAGTCTGGGTCAAGGCCCATTGTAATTTTAAAAAAAAAAGACCTCCAGATATCTGTATTTACAGAAAGCAGTGTATGTAAAAAAAAAATGCAGAATCCTGCATTAATGCAACCGCTGATGATGTGTGTGAGAGGGTATGATGGTGTGTGTGCGAGAGTATGATGGTGTGTGTGAGAGGGTATGATGGTGTGTGTGCAAGAGTATGATGGTGTGTGTGAGAGAGTATGATGGTGTGTGTGCGAGAGTATGATGGTGTGTGTGAGAGGGTATGATGGTGTGTGTGAGAGGGTGTGATGGTGCGTGTGAGAGAGTATGATGGTGTGTGTGAGAGAGTATGATGGTGTGTGTGAGAGAGTATGATGGTGTGTGTGCGAGAGTATGATGGTGTGTGTGAGAGGGTATGATGGTGTGTGTGAGAGGGTATGATGGTGTGTGTTTGAGAGTATGATGGTGTGTGTGAGAGGGTGTGATGGTGTGTGTGAGAGAGTATGATGGTGTGTGTGTGAGAGTATGATGGTGTGTGTGAGAGAGTATGATGGCGTGTGTGCGAGAGTATGATGGTGTGTGTGTGAGAGGGTATGATGGTGTGTGTTTGAGAGTATGATGGTGTGTGTGAGAGGGTGTGATGGTGTGTGTGAGAGAGTATGATGGTGTGTGTGAGAGGGTATGATGGTGTGTGTGTGAGAGTATGATGGTGTGTGTGAGAGAGTATGATGGTGTGTGTGTGAGAGTATGATGGTGTGTGTGAGAGGGTATGATGGTGTGTGTGAGAGAGTATGATGGTGTGTGTGAGAGAGTATGATGGTGTGTGTGTGAGAGTATGATGGTGTGTGTGAGAGGGTATGATGGTGTGTGTGTGATGGCCTTTAATACAGGAGCACAAACACACAGCACACTCACAGTTTATGCCCCTACAATACACATTTCCAGTCAAAGGGGGGACAAATACAGAGACAGAGCGACAGAGACACAGGGCCACAGAGCTACAGAGCCACAGGGCCACAGAGCCACAGGGACACAGAATCACAGAGTCACAGGGACACAGGGACACAGGGCCACAGGGCCACAGAGACACAGGGCCACACAGAGCCACAGGGACACAGAGCTACAGAGCCACAGGGCCACAGAGCCACAGGGACACAGGGTCACAGGGCCACAGGGCCACAGGGCCACAGAGCCACAGGGCCACAGGGCCAGAGGGCCACAGGGTCACAGGGCCACAGGGCCACAGGGCCACAGAGCCACAGGGCCACAGGGCCAGAGGGCCACACAGAGCCACAGGGACACAGAGCTACAGAGCCACAGGGCCACAGGGCCACAGGGACACAGGGTCACAGGGCCACAGGGCCACAGGGCCACAGAGCCACAGGGCCACAGGGCCAGAGGGCCACAGGGACACAGAGCCACAGGGCCACAGGGCCACAGGGCCCAGCAGGGCAGCTGGAGGTGCTGTTAATATGAGCAGCAGTGAGGGAAGGCAGCTGCTGTCGGGCTGCAGAATCGCTGTGGTCAGGAGGGGCTTAGTCAGCACAAAGGGAGCGGCCACCCGGAAGCTTAAATTAAGAGAACACAATCAGCGACCGAAACTTACCCAGCCACCACCCCAAACTCTAACCCAGCCGACACCCCAAACTCTAACCCAGCCACCTCCCCAAACTCTAACCCAGCTGACACCCCAAACTCTAACCCAGCCCAAACTCTAACCCAGCCACCACCCCAAACTCTAACCCAGCCGCCACACCAAACTCTAACCCAGCCACAACCCCAAAATCTAACCCAGCCACAACCCCAAAATCTAACCCAGCCGCCACCCCAAACTCTAACCCAGCCACCACCCCAAACTCTAACCCAGCCACCACCCCAAAATCTAACCCAGCCACTACCCCAAACTCTAAACCCAGCCACCACCCCAAACTCTAACCCAGCCACGACCCCAAACTCTAACCCAGGCACCACCCCAAACTCTAAACCCAGCCACCACCCCAAACTCTAACCCAACCCCACCCCAAACTCTAACCCAGCCACGACCCCAAAATCTAACCCAGCCACCACCCCAAACTCTAACCCAACCCCACCCCAAACTCTAACCCAGCCCAAAATCTAACCCAGCCACCACCCCAAACTCTAACCCAACCCCACCCCAAACTCTAACCCAGCCACCTCCCCAAACTCTAACCCAGCCCAAACTCTAACCCAGCCACCACCCCAAACTCTAACCCAGCCGCCACACCAAACTCTAACCCAGCCACAACCCCAAAATCTAACCCAGCCACTACCCCAAACTCTAACCCAGCCACTACCCCAAACTCTAACCCAGCCACCACCCCAAACTCTAACCCAACCCCACCCCAAAATCTAACCCAGCCGCCACCCCAAAATCTAACCCAGCCACGACCCCAAACTCTAACCCAGCCACCACCCCAAACTCTAACCCAGCCACCACCCCAAACTCTAACCCAGCCCCACCCCAAACTCTAACCCAGCCCAAAATGTAACCCAGCCAGAGCAGGCAAAGCCCAGCCGCTCAGTGCTCCCAATCAAATGCTCTTTCCACATCATTTCAGTTCCCGTCTGGCTAAATACCCACAGTTCAGTTCTGCCTGCACAGTAAAGGGGGCATTAATGCGACTCCCCTCTTAGTGTTCTTGGAACAGCCCTCCCCCAGTGTCATTTCCATTACAAACCCCCCCCCCCCTCCCCCCCGATAGAGGGCCCTTTTGCCAGTACGGTCTGAAAACACTCCTGGATCTGCACGCCTGTAGCAGAAAGGCAGTTATTTATGAATGGCATTCATGCTTAAGAGGGCAAACTCTTTTCAGGCAGAGCCAATGGTTTCCAGCCAACCGCAGAGCTTCGGTTTTGTGTGTTCAGGGGGAGAATCCAAGCTCGCCTTGTTTGACCTAATAAATCCTCTCTCTCCACAGTCAACGGAGAAAAGGGCCTAGCTTGAGACTTGCTTTAAAACGGCCAGACACTGTTAAGTGTTTAGTCTATGTCTCATCTAACAAAGTGTACGCAACTTTATAAACAATCTCTTCTTCTTAGTTACTACTCCTTTAATATGTGCATTTATATTTTAGGAATTTGATCTATAGAAATATTTGTGCAGCAGAAACATATAAAATCCTCACCCAGGACAGTGTATTGGTTGTAAATAGTAGAATGTACTGGAATAACCACAACTGTAAAATGGGCTCAACACACCCAAATCCAAACTCAAACTCAAATCCATTTGCTACTTAGGACACTTCAACATCCGTCTCCCTCTGACTTGAATCTCTGCTATTTCCCTAAACCTTCATGTGTGCACTTTTGTAAGGGGTTCTGGACAACAGTGTGTGCTAAATTGCTATTAACCACCACAGTATCCTCCAATCCTGAAAATGAATAAGAGCCCTGTTTCACAAATCCCGTCTCTTCACCCTTTTATTACGCTTTAATTACATGCTTTATGGCAGGGGCTATGCACCCACAATTGATATATTACTAAATTGCCTTAGTTTCCTGAACCGATTTTTAAATTTTTTTCTATGTTTAAGTCAAGTCAAGTACATTAGGTACATGCATAAATACTAGTTGATAGTCCCTGTATCAGCGACACGTCTCAGCTCATATTTTCTCCTGATCACAGGACAGCGGATGTTTTAGTGCTCGTTTCTGGCTCGGTGAGTCTCCGTTTATTTCCCAGGCCTCCGGCGTTCTCTCCTGAGCTGTCCGTGTTCTCGGAAGACCGGCCGTGCCTCGGGGCTCTGGTAAAAAGGGAGGTCAGTGCGCTACGCGGCGTGTCGCGGTACGCCAAATCAGGAGCGAACCACAGAGCCCGGCAAACCGAAAAGCCAGGCCTTAAAAAAATTTTAAATGATGACATGGAACCGGGTTTCGCGTTCCCTAGGAGCAATCAGACCAGGAACGTCGCAGTGCGTACCCTAGGAGGAATCAGACCGGGAACGTCGCGGTGCGTACCCTAGGAGGAATCAGACCGGGAACGCTGCGGTGCGTACCCTAGGAGGAAACAGACCGGGAATGTCGCAGTGCGTACCCTAGGAGCAATCAGACCGGGAATGTCGCAGTGCGTACCCTAGGAGGAATCAGACAAGGAACGTCGCAGTGCGTACCCTAGGAGGAATCAGACCAGGAATGTCGCCATGCGTACCCTAGGAGGAATCAGACCGGGAATGTCGCAGTGCGTACCCTAGGAGGAATCAGACAAGGAACGCTGCGGTGCGTACCCTAGGAGGAATCAGACCGGGAACATTGCGGTGCGTACCCTAGGAGGAATCAGACCGGGAACGTCGCAGTGCGTACCCTAGGAGGAATCAGACCGGGAACGCTGCGGTGCGTACCCTAGGAGGAAACAGACCAGGAACGTTGCAGTGCGTACCCTAGGAGGAATCAGACCAGGAACGTCGCAGTGCGTACCCTAGGAGGAATCAGACCAGGAATGTCGCAGTGCGTACCCTAGGAGGAATCAGACCGGGAATGTCGCAGTGCGTACCCTAGGAGGAATCAGACCGGGAACGTCGCAGTGCGTACCCTAGGAGGAATCAGACCGGGAACGTCGCAGTGTGTACCCTAGAAGGAATCAGACCGGGAACGTCGCAGTGCGTACCCTAGGAGGAATCAGACCGGGAACGTCGCAGTGCGTACCCTAGGAGGAATCAGACCGGGAACGTCGCAGTGCGTACCCTAGGAGCAATCACCGCACGTCAGATCTTCCCTGACCAAACCCCCGAATATGGCAAGGCGTCAAGCTCGGAACATCGCTGTCTTTCCAAAGGCTGAAGCTTAAGACACAGCTAGTGCTGCTTATACATCAGTAAAATAACATCTGAAAAGTAGAGAAAATAGGTTTGCATGGAAGGTCATGCTGCACGACAGCAGGCCAATAATGCAGAATTAGAGTCAGTATGAAATTTACTCTAGTGTGTGGATGGGCCCCACAGTCCCCACAAAAAACAAATAAGCACACCCACAGTACCTTTATTTCTCAGACTGTACGCTGCTTCACCCATTCATTTGTACTAAGGTGGCAAAAAAAATAGGAACTAAAAGTGAAAGATGTGTGTACCATGTTGTAACTTTCCCAATTAAAAATTCCCAGATGACCTACTACAGCATTAGGAGTAACAGCAGTAACAACTATATCATGGGTTGTACTAATGCAGTGCCCTCAAAGCACTTCGCATTGAAGTGGGGAGCCTCTTCTTGTCCCCACACCCATGTGGCAGCCATTTTGAGCCACAAATGAGGATTAGCTGGTATAACACAGAAAATACTGTCTTTGATGAGCAGTTAGTGAGGTTAACAATGCCAGTGTCAGGTTTCAGAATAAAGGCAATGACCGAACTGGAAGGACACCCAAAAAAAGTTTTCCCCCATTATTCTACAAGCCCGTCATGAATATGTATAGACTCAAGTTCGAAATGAGCCAGATAGTGCATTTCGTGGCACTTGGTTAGTCAAAATATGCAGAAGGGATGGTTCTGTTCTACAGGATGAATTTAGAAGTTCAGAACCAAATTTCTTGAGTATATTATGGCCAAAGAACACAGGAAAATACAAAATAATTTTTGGTGCAGTTCCCCTTTAACAAAGAATGAAAATGGGCTGAGCCTGCATTGCATTAGCCAATCATTTCCAAAGTCATGTCCTTCTATATGGAAAACGTCCTCAGTGGTTTAGCAAGATGGCATTATGAAAACTGCACGAACACATAATGTTCTTTTCTTTCCTGTCTTTCGTGTTTTTTTCTCCCTGATTACTTCTGCAAATTGTATTGGAACTATTGCTTTTGAAATGAATGTTTTGCCAGTGAACTGACAGACTTGGCTGCACGGGCTGTATTCTGGCCTAAAGACTGTTGGACCGGCCAAACCACCCACCCAGAACACAGGAATAAGAATCCTCCAGAAGCAGTCGGCAGTGGGAGGGGAGGCGACGCTAGCGCACTGCATCCTAACGGGGATTCAGTTCTTTCTCTCGTTCTTTTTCATTCTTTTCCGTTTCTTTCAGGAAAGCATACATACAGAAAATACGCAGACCTGGAAATATAATGATAAGCATATATTTAGCAAAAGTCTAAATTATTAGAAGGCTAGCAACACACTGCAAAATGATCAGTATGTGCCTTATAAACATTGATTAATTTAAGCTCTGATACTGATCACACAAAACGTGTGGGCGTACAACACAAAAGGAGAGTTGACTTTTGACTCATTCAGGCCATCAAGCAATGTAACACAGGAGCTCATTTGGGTCTGTTGGCTTCAGTCGGACATTTGAGCAAAAACAAAGTATATTTCACACCAGTGCATTTCACATAGGTCTACATACTGCAATAATTGAAAAAAGTGGAAATAATTTGTATATTTGCCAATATATTGTGAGGCCTTGCAGTGTCTGAATATATTTCGATTTATATATTTCCAGCGCATTCCGTTTGTGTACGAGACGCACAGGAGGACGGGAAAGGACTAACGCTCGCGGAGGAAGTCATCTTCTGGTGAAGGGCCAGACCGCTGAAATTATTGCCCAACTTTTAAAGTGACCTTTAAACAACATCGTTCCTCAAACTCGTTTTTCTCTCAAGCATATAATTAGCCGAGAAATCGGTAACAGTCGGCAACTAATTCTCTCCCTCTTAATTGTATCTTGCAGAAGCTTTCTTTCTCGTTGCGTCATGAAATTGTGCGGTGTTTGCACACGTCTCCGGATTATTTGACCACGTGGAAAGCTTTGCTCTTTGTTCTCGGTGCCTGCAGCGAGGGCATGTGGGTGGCATAGAGATCGGTTACCCTGCACAAACTGAGCGTTAAACCTGCTTTAAAATTCTCTCATTTCCTCAACAGAGCTCTTATTACGCCTTGTGTAAAAGCTTGCATCATAGGCACTAACGGGGCGATTT
The DNA here is from genome assembly GCA_039654925.1 of Anguilla pacifica. Taxonomy (NCBI): domain Eukaryota; kingdom Metazoa; phylum Chordata; class Actinopteri; order Anguilliformes; family Anguillidae; genus Anguilla; species Anguilla pacifica. Next base: position 48,747,841 of record CM077294.1, read on the forward strand.
ACTTCCCCAAGCTAAAAGCCTTACTTTCACCATGCAGTGACTAAACCGAACTGAATTGAACTCAAAGTCTGACGACCGTCTGAAATTCCTTAGCTCGGTTCGGCTTTACGTTATATGATTTCTGTTAAAGAGCAGAACAACACGAGGTTGGATTGGATCAGCCCGTTAAGTGGCACTCTTGCCAACAACCGAGCAAAACATGCAAAAACAAGAGGAGAACAGGAATCGGCACAAAGGTGAGATTTCTGGAGCCCCTTTCACGCACGTGGGACAGCCTGCTCTTGCCCAAGATCCAGTGCCGACTAAACCAGGACAGGCCTGGACAAGATCCTGCACATGCCTGTGCCACAACTCCGCAAGTTCCCCTTAAATCTTCCGTCACATTTTGCATGTACTTTGCCGCCTGTAATCCAACACCCCAACTCGACTTCTCCACGAGTCAAAACAAACAGTGTTGCCTGGCCGGGCGCCCCTTGCTCGACAGGGTAAGGTGACTTTTGTGCAGGAACATTCTGGTTCCGTTTACACGCACAAACAGATCTGGTCGCAGTCAAGGCTTCTGAGGTCGACGTTTCCGAAAACATTCTTCGCTGAAGCGGGAAGATCGCAAATACAACACACAGCTCAACAAACTCTTGGACTCGACGCTCGTTAATAAACTAGGCTATATCATGACTTCTGCATTTCTACGCCATCCATTTACTTTTCCCCATCCGGCGAGAAAATTTATGGGCAATAAGGAGCTTCTGGGCCCACAAGAGGAGGGCGTATTCACCTGCGGGGACGAACAACAGGAAATATGAGGCATCAGATCATCTAGAGCTATATCTCATCAATGGTAACACTAAAACAGTGGCCGGCTCACAGAATGCTGAGTTATGTGTGTGTGCATGGGAACAGGCATGTTTTTATTTCCACAGAACCTATACAGCGCAACTGAGATAACATTCAAAACCGCAGGCTTTCTTTCGAAGTTACGACATTGTCGATTGTTGGACCATTGTTCTACCTTTCATTATTCTTATTTCTCCATAACTTTCATGCCGCCATCTTTCCCAAGCTCGAATAATTCCCCTACACCTGGAAAATTATTATTTACAAATCCAGCTAATCAGCTCTGCAGTAAGCAGCTCTCGGCTTTGCTGTTCTGTACGGAAACTAGAAGGACAAGCATCAGAATGGCTCTGCCTTATTTACTCAGCTTCCCTTCCGTGTCACCTTGCTCTGATAAATCTCAGTCAGAGCTTGAACATGCACTACCGGCCCCCTGACTGGAATGTCCTCAGTTGTCGCTGGGGGAAGACTTGCCAAAGCAGTGAGGGACTCTGTTCCCCTTTCATTTTCAAATTGACTAGAACCTTCAGCCAGCTGGGAACAGCCAATCAACTCAGCCTAAGACTCTGAGGTAGTCCATGACCAGGGGAAAAGAAGTGCATTTTGGGAAACTAGAAACCTGATCAGGAAGGTGCAAAGAAAATTCTATTTTTGTTTTAATTGATTTAGAAAAACTCTTGTGTCTGCAAAAATGTGTGTTGCTTATATACGATAGTAAAGCTTAAGGAAAACACTGAGTGTGTTAAAAGATTGCCTTTAGCCAAGCTCATGCGAGCAAAAGGGCTTCACCTAAAAAAATTAAAGATTTAAACATGAAACCTTTCATCAAGAGCATGAACAGCACAGTATCTAGGAAAAAGAAACAATTCTGTCCCTCCCTTTTTTTTGAAATGACAAGGAGGGAACTACTGCTGGCAGGTGGTTTGTACGAGCCTACATGCTAGGAACATTCCAGCATTCCCTCAGCTGTACAACAATACATTTTCATCCGCAGGCAAAGGAATATATAATAAATTACTTCATGATTTACTGCATAAATTATGATTTACTCCATAAAAGATCCATGTGCCAAGTCACATGCTAAATTCCCTACTCAGACTAGCCAATGGGCAAAACCTCTGCTCTGCTGAGGTTTTACCCGTTCATCTGAATGTAGCCCACATTTTTGCAAGAAGAACTTTTAATACCTGCTATGGAGTTGTATTATATTTGAAAACATGTACAAGTACTTTATACCAACTCCCCACCAGAATAATGACATCTTACATTATCTCAACAATGAAAAACCCTGAGCTGACTTTGAAGCATTTTTCCACAAATAAAGTTTTGGAAAACTGAATCAGGCTCAGTGTACCTTAAAGCTACCAGCAACCTGTTTGGGCTCCTAGAACCTCAAGTGTACAAGCAAACTGGTCAGGCTCATACTACCATAAGGTTACAAACAACACAATCAAGCAGGCTCAGAGTACTGTACGGCTGTGAGCCTCGTGCAACCAGATTTCCTCCATTTCACGTCCTGAAATACTGTTTGGAATGACCAGCGGGAAATCCCACCTGAGGCAGCCAACGGTCAGTGGACAGAAGTTCAGTCTCAGAGAGTTCACAGAAGGAGACGCATCTCACGAAGAAGACCACGCTACATTTTTTCTAGCGGCTCGGCAGTCTGTTTTCTGTCGGTCTCCATGCCAACTCGGAGCGTGCTGGGGAAACGAGAGGCCTGTGAGAGCCGTGGGCCGAGGAGCATCCAGCTCTGTGCTGAACAGTAATCAGCCCCCAGGGGCCCCCAGTCCTGCCCAGTCTCAGCACTATGGGATTGCTGTGTGGAGGACTGCATCATTTCTTGACAAAATTATTATTATTTTATTATTTTTTTTTTTTTTTTACAGATTTTTGGTTTTTCCACACGTTTCCCACGCAATCTTTCCCACACACAGCAGCACTTCTAAGGCCGCCTCACCACCAAAAAAACATATCACTTTTTTCCACACTTCTGGATGCCTGTGGTTTTTGCACCACTGAACTCTCAAATGCGCATTTGTCTTTGAAATGAGGGGTTTATGCACTGCAACCCGACTATAATATCCCTCTCTATGTAGCAGTCAACAGACTGTTCTTGCTGACAGTCTGATCACGTCCTGCACTGACATTCTCAGTCACCTGAGGAAGAGTTGCTCTTCGGTTTTTACTTACATATCGCACTAATGCACGAGCATCATGGTCATGGAATATGAGCTTTCCAACCCTACTTACTGATAATAAAAGCAGATGTCACTTAGGTCACTGCTCCTATTGAAACACTAGCCAGCTGAGCAGTCTTTGTGACTGAAGCTCCCGCCATCCCTGCCCCAATAATGAACCCTCTTTCAAAGTCACTTAGATCTTTTCCTCTTGCCATCTTGATCTGAAATTGAGGCCAACTGGGCCTGCTCAGCAACAGAGCATGATATGGTGCTAATTGCTTAATTGTATCATGCCGTACACCTGTATGGAAGCACCTACATTCATGATGTTTTTCCACCTAATTAGTTCAGGTTCTTCCTTTAACATGTCATCTGTCTGGACATACAGAAAGAGAGAGAGATCAGACGAGCACACGGTATGGCACGCTCGCGGTATGGCACACTCGCGGTATGATACACACGCGGTATGACACACTCGAGGTATGACACACTCGAGGTATGACACACTCGCGGTATGACACACACGCGGTATGACACACGCGCTACGACATGCGCTACGACACAAGCTCTCCCAAACCCACAGATGATGTAGCAGTGCTGAGGGAATCCACAATTCGAGGAAGAAATAAGCAGTGGGAATAAATGTGCTCAAATCATTCTTCTGTTCAAACCACATATATTCAAAAAGGTGAATGTTCATCTTAGAAAGAGCAAGCAAAAACCTTTGGTGAAATTTATGAAGTGCAAACCCATACCCTGGCCATAACACCATCACATATTCTGGGACTACAAGGCAGAAGAGGCAGCCACACCACTTCAGATGAACTGTTCATGAACAAGAGAAAGAGGGCTATTCATGCAAATGTTCTATGAGTCATTTGAAATGAATGATTAATATTAAGCTGAAGTTCATGTTTTTCAATTTAAAAAATGCTGTGCTGAGGTCCAAAGCTAGGCATAAAAGCTAGTAATTACAACAGTCTAGGTGTCAGACCAGAGGTGTCAAATCTCTTCTAAAAAAGGGCCAACATGGGTGTGGGTTTTTGTTTTTATCCCAGCACTACAACACCCGATTAACTAATTAATATCAGGTGTCTCAATGTTGGGCTAAAACAAAGGCCCTTTTCAGATAAGACTGGACAGTGGACACCCCCTGGTTCAAACAAACTACGAGTTACTTTTCTGACATTTGGGAAAGCCAGCTTCATGCGATCCACACATGATTGTACGCTAAACTCTTCTGGCAAACTAGAGTATATGCTCTTCCTGTTCTTACAGTCACTTTGTTTTGCAAACTCACTCTGTTGCAAACTGTTGACATCTGTGTTCTTGCACATCATCAGAAATGAGCTCCACCAAGCCAAAATCAGTCAAGTCAAGTTCCCCAGCCATGCAACAGTCACTGGACCCTTCACCCATTGCTGGGAAGTACTTTCACAGTGCAAATGAATGCTAACGCTATATTAACCCTTTAAGGTGTACAATCACAAATGTGTGATCAGAATGTTCTTCACTGAAGATTCTAATGCTGATGTAACAATCACTCATGGTAACTGAAAGCAAAGGAGTTCTAGAGCACCGACTTAGAATTTTGAAAAACATTCCAAAATAACCGACTCCTCAAAGGGTTAATGGTCGATGCGTGAGGTTTCAAAAAACACCCCAATGGGTGGTGCTTCAGTGAGCTGTCAATCCCTTCACAATTTACTTCTGTGAGCCAATCAAATGACTGTGCTTTCCAAAGCAAAGAACAAATGTTCATACTGGCGAGCCGCTGACAGCGTATCGTCGCTCCACCCATTTTTGGGGGTCATAAAGCCTCATTCCCGCGATGCTAAAGCTGGTGCCTTAAGTCTGGGCCCTCTGTCATGGCTTCCATTATGCTGCAGCAGTCAGGAATTCCTGCACTCATGCAGTATTTTAAACACGGCTTGCTTAGCTTGTTTACACACTAAAAATATAAAATATTTGGCCCTTCCAAATATGGGTATTATTCCTTGTGCGACATTCCTCGCACCCTTGTCTCAGTTTCTACTCTATAAAATTGGCTTTTCCAACATGTGCATTCTTCTTCTGTTGTGAGACGATGTCGCCCTGCCAGGTTGACAGATTTTAATGTCTGTCATCTCCGGAGACATTCTTCAGATGGAAGGGTTTATCGCCGTCTACACTGTTAACAGGCAAACTCACACCTCACAGCTGTCAGGACTAGGACCATAAATACAATCGCCAGGCTGAACCAAATTTATAAGGCGCGCTTATTACAATACTTCAGCAGGCTATCCAAGGTACACTATATGACTATAAGTATCTGGACACCCCTTTGGTCTGGGGCTGTTTTTCATGGTTTGGGTTTGGGCTAGGCCCCAAAGTTCCAGGGAAGGCACATCTTAATGCTACAGCATTCAGTCACATTCTAGACATTCTAGAAGGCCGTTTCCTGTTTCAGCATGACAATGCCCCCTAGCACACAGCCAGGTCCACGAGAAATGGTTTTTGTCAGGAATGGGATGGAAGAACTTGACTGGCCTGCACAGAGCCCTGAACTCAACCCCATCCAACACCTTTGGGATCAATTGGAAAGCCAACAGTGAACCAGACCTAATCACCCAATCAGTGCCAGACCTCACTAATGCTCTTCTGGCTGAATGAAAGGAAATCCCTGCAGCAATGCTCCAATATGTAGTATAAAGCCTTCCCAGAAGACAAGAGGTTGTTATAGCAGCAAAGGGTGGACCAACTCCATATTGCCCATCATTTTGTATGAGATGTAGTTTATATACAACGCTGGTTTTACGAGGAGTTCTCCAAGTTTCCACAGCATGGTTCACAATAGCACTGGGGAGGATGCAAGTTGTGTTCTTTGGTCTTCACAGCAACTAAAGACGACGGTTTTAAGTGCCTTTATTTTCTCACATTTAGTCAATTCTAGTCTTCATGCCAGTCGTTTATGTGAAACGCTAGTTTGTTTTTCATGTGTAATCTTCAGAGACTCCCCACGCTAGAAATAAACAGAAATCCACCACTTTCATGAACTACTCCCTTTGGATATTGCTTTTTCTTGGAGTTCGCCACCGTTAGCATTAGCCACTCAAGCGGTTATATTTTTCATCTTCCATAAAGAAACACAGTGGAGATAAGAAACATTACAATGAACTGCCATCTGTGCAGTTCAGCCTTACCCAACAGACTGCTGCAACATCCCTCTAAATAAGAGAAGTAAGAACCTTTGCGCAATTTTCCTATTAGTCATTTTGAAATGAAAAATAATGAAATCTATTTCCCTCTCCTATTGTTTCAGCTCACATTTTTAACTTGTGAAATTTTTACCCCACCCAAACAGAGATCTGAATTTCAGAGGGTCCATCACCTCCATGGTAAAAGCATTGCATTTATGTATTAAATAATGACGTTTGAAGCTAAGCAGGCACTGGTTTGGTCAGCACTTGGATGGGAGACTACCTTGCTGGTGAAAGAGGTGTTGGTGGTCCAGTAGGGGGCATGTGCCCCTCTAAACCAAACTGAAAATCCAATACCCCAGCAGACTGATGAAGGTGTTGTCTTTCAGGTGAGATGTTAAACTGAGGTCCTGACTCACTGTGGTCACTTGGCTACACAATCCATCCATCTAATCACCTCTACACCTGATTGGCTACACAATCCACCCACCCAATCACCTCCTACATGTGACTGGCTAGGCGATCCTTTGACTTCCCCAGGTGATCGCTGGGAAAGAGAGTTCTGATTAAACGAAGGCAGCTGGTCTGCTCTCCGTCTTCTGTTTCCATTTCTGTTTCTGTTTCTGTTTGGCTGTTCAGCTAATCCAGTTTCCCACCTGTGATTCACCCCCTCCTGCTGTTCTCCTGCAACTTTTCACAACCTGGTCTGATATAATGAGCAAGATACACTAAACATCACAGACACGCACTAGGCTAATACACTGAACATCACAGACTTGCTACAGATTACATACTTGCACTAATACACTAAAGATCATAGATCAACACAGATCACTAAAGATCACAGACCCACACTAATACACTAAAGATCACAGACTTGCACTAATACACTAGAGATGATAGATCAACACAGAAGATCACAGATCAACACAGATACACTAACAATCACAGATCAGCACAGATACACTAAAGACCACAGACCCACACTAATACACTAAAGATCACAGACTTGCACTAATGCACTAAAGATCACAGACCCACACTAATCCACTAGAGATCACAGGCCAATACCGACCCACACTAAAGATCACAGACCAATACTGACACAGGTATACTAAATGGTGGAGGGACTGAGGTGCTGCACACTTTGACACAACAGTAATTCAGTCTAATCTGTCGGGAAATATACCATCTGTGACTGTGAGAGTCAGGCGGAGGAAAATGAAGTGCAACACTGAAGGGTGAAGCCCCTGTGATGACTTTAACAATCTCACAGAGAGACCTGCAGCACTTCAGGACTCAGTCCAGGTTCACGGGGAAATCCGGCCTCACCGCTCATAAATTACAATGCAATCTGCAGGAATTTTACTGCCGTCTAAAGGCCTAAAGAATTTAAAACATTTATTTGACCCAGGTCTGATCCAGAATACATGCCTGCAGAACATCTGTCGAGCAATCGTACAGCCACATATTTTATAAAATGCACTGAAACATAAGGTAACGGTTATACATCTTATAGGATGTGTGATTGTCATTATAAGAACGCTCTCCTAACTTCAGCCAAGCAGCAAATTATCAATTAGCTAGCGGCCTACATTAGCTAGCATGCAATCAAGCATCACAAACACTGTTTGCAATTTACAGTGGCAAATCACGGTCTGCTACTGGGCCACTGAGTACACTGCCTTGCTCTTGCAAAAAACAATGATGAAGCTGTGATGTACTTCGGCTATATGGTATGTTTCCCAAAGGCACTGATTATACCTGTTAGCTTATTCATTACTAACAGCAAGCTAAAGTGAGAGTTTATACTTATATACTTCATGTTACTAGCTTCACTTGGAAACCAATTAATGAGCTATAGCCTAGTCCTAGGAAGCCAATTAATGAGCTATAGCCTAGTCCTAGGAAGCCAATTAATGAGCTATAGCCTAGTCCTAGGAAGCCAATTAATGAGCTATAGCCTAATCCTAGGAAGCCAATTAATGAGCTATAGCCTAGTCCTAAAAACCTAACCATGACTTTAAAAAGCCACAGACCGAGGCTGAATAAAGAAACAATGTGAGAGGTCAGCGAAATAAAGGCTCGAGCTGCACTCTGTGCTGCTATGTGTGGTTTTGTGCCATTGTACAGTATGTAAAGTATTTTTGTTTGAATCATAACTGAAGTCTGGTTCAGTGTGTACCTCAGTGCACTCAAAAACAAAACAATGGAAATTGTCTTGTCGGGCAAACCTTTGACACAAAATCTACAATGTACCAGGCTGAAAAACTTCAGACATGAAATATTTACACTCTCAGGAATAAACAACCAGAACAGCAACAAAATTCAATAATGCATTTGAGTACACTATTTGTGAACTGTGCACTTCACGCCATTTACAAAATTGCAGCCTCCCAAAAATGCTTTCCGCATGTTTCAAATTTGCCTCCAGGATCTAAAAAACTAATGTAATCACACGCCTCATTCTCCACATTATGTTCTTCTAAATCAAAGAGCAAACCTTTCAAAAGCTGTTTGCTAGTGTGATTTTGATAATGGCTTGGCTAAACAGTACTGATATAATTAACTTAGAAATTCAAACTTCTGTCCCAAAACAGCATTCCAAACAAACCGTGTACCATAAGGCCCATTTCACCAGATCGATCCACCTTGAACCATATTTAGCCCTGTATTCAGTATACAATTACTCATTGGTCTGATGGCAAAGATCTCTTGAAACAGAAATAGTCTTTTTTTTTTTAAATGATAAATAAATCAATAAGACCATGCAGGTCAGCAGTGTCAAAGGCATAAATTCACAAGTATACTTCATTATGATAAAACTGTGACACTGGAATTACACTGACCACATGTACAAGCACACCACATTCCAAATAATAATCCTTATTCCAGTTAGGGTCATAGTCATTCATTACCTTTATTTAACCATTTAAGTGCATCATTAAAGGAATAGCCCAAGGTGTCTTAGTAATTCTTCCATGCGTATGAAGCGTTTAAAATGTGCTGGGTTAGAACTGCTGCCATTGTTTTGTCATAAAATTATGGCTGTCAACATTAACGCAACAACATTAACTTCTCATTTTGGCTGCGGTGGTCCCCATAGTTGCATATCTAGGACCAGGTTCCCTATCTACCACCCCCATCTATTATCCAGTCTTTAACTATTGTAATTGATAATAGTAATTAAGATTAATCGCATGAGTTAACATGTTAACGTTGACAGCCCCTGCAAAATACACTGCTTTCAGTGTCTAATCTGTTCTGTGTAACTGAACAAATTGCTGTTTTCTGCTGTCCAAACACTGTACAATGTTTAAATCTTTTAATGCGGACTTCGGTCTCTTCGTCGGTCCAGAAGTGAGGGTATTGCGCTTGCCATGACCTTTTTTTTTTTTTTTTTTTACAGTAAGTTAGATGGCTGACTTCAACACCCACAATGCCTTGTGAATCTGTATATGCACAGACCATGTTTAAGAGGTGTAAACATACTAAGGTGTTTATGTATGAGGGATGCGCAACCTTGGATCTTACGTGGATTGTGCACATACTTGTAATAAAGGTTTTACCCGATGTTTGCATGGGATGTGTTGCGACTAGAATTATAGTACTCGAGTTTTCTGAACAAAATCGGAACAATGATGTGCGTGAAAACCAGGTCGTTGAAAGTAAAAAAGTTCAACAAGGCAGAATCCACCCAGACTGGGTCAGTTCAGTTCATCTGCAGGAACCGCTAGCCGCTAACGAGGTTCTGAAAAGCACGCAGAGCACTAATTAGGCTAACAGTGATGTCATCACTTCTGAGAAACTGTCTTGATAACACGATAGCCTGTTCCCAGGCTGGCTCTGTGTGTGTGTGTGAGAGCTCAGTATGTACTGCAACTTTATAGCCAGCTGTCTGCATTTGAACGACATCTGTGTTGCAGCTTGCATTTTTAATGCGACTAAACGCACCTTTAACTCGCTGGGGGAAGGCCTAGCACGGGGGACGCCTCTTGGCGCTCTAAGAGAAAGAAGTGCGCACATTTCACCCTGACCACCGTTCAGGGGAGAAGGTGCATAGCTGGTAATCTCCTGCTCATAGCAAACAGCATGCTGCACCATCGGCATGCTCTCCGAAACGCTGTGCAAACGTTATCTGCTCTGCATCTCACAGAGACCACGACAACACATTTCCTTACATTCACATCTACTGCGTATCTAATTCTATTCTCGGTTTTATATCGTCTTAGTGTCTCTTTCACTCTCCTTGCCTTAACTACGCACACTGCAACCACGAAGAACGATTCCTTGTATGTGTAAATGCCCTTGTAAATATATTCCCTGTATGTGTAAATATACTTGTAAATATATTCCTTGTATGCGTAAATACACTTGGCAAATAAAAGGATTCTGATTCAGATTCTGATACACTGCCGCTGGGCACTGGTACACAAACGTGTGCGTACCTGTAGCCTGCCGGCTGACAAAAGAACATTCACCTGCACATTTCAACCTCTAATTTGCACAAAAACTGGGGATAATGTACAATTTGTATTTGTGCAATAAGTGTAAGTAGCCTTCCCTGTAGCTGAGAGGTAAATAACCTGGGTCCTGGAAATCTGCATTGTATGCTGGGGTTTAGTTTTCACCTTAGAATTAGCAATCCAGACCTAAGAAACCAGCTCAGGTGGGTTAGCTTTGTAATCAGCCACATTAAAATGACAAGCCTAGATGGGCAGAATGGCCTGTTCTCATCACTCTCTATTCTAATGTTCTTATGTAACTGAGCAATTAAGTGCTGACTAATGGTGTTTTTTTAAATCTTTTTTTGTCCATACAAAATTTAAGAGCTGCAGGATGTCTGGTAAAAGATGAGCATTGTACTGCTGCAACTCTGGCACATGTGTTCAAGCACACTGATGACCAGGCCACACCCAATGAACACTCAGAGAGATCAGGGGACCACGGACTGGAGTGATTCAGCTTGGGGTTTGGGAAGCGGCCTTGAATGTGTCAAATTCTCCGGGTCCTTCTATTGTGAATAAAAAACCACACAAATCAGCAGAAATTTCATATCCCTGCAAAGTGCAGTTTTCTCTGAAGACCTTACTAACGCCTTTAATCATTAGCTCGCTCGTGGAAGAAATAAGCAGGGCAGCATCAAAGAGGTAAAATGAAACTCGTATCTCCTGTTGTCAAGGCCACACAGCTCCTACATGTCAGCAGTCACACAGGTTCCAACCAATGAGCAAATTATTATTGCAATATATTGCTGTAATGTAGCAAGCAAAAAGAAAGTGTGTGCATGGAAATGATGGCGGATTTGTCTGTCTAGTGGGTGTCAGCTTCCAATCTACATTCAGTTAGTGTAAATTAAAGTTCACAACCAGGAGCACTGGGCATACGTACAGATGTTAAATATACAAGGCATCAGTACATGAAGGCCTAAATTCCCTTAAAGTCTCTATTACCGACTTTCTAACAAAAAAATTCTAATCTAGTGTGCAATCTCTGCCATATTTCCAGAATTGAAAGAAGCATATAAGAACAGAATTTTAAAAAGTTGGAAATCATTCAAAAATATGCAACGGTTTTAAACTTCAAACGCAATACAACAGCGCAATGACACATTCCATCCGGACAGCATATTCGCTATGCATCTTGCTGGTTTATTTGACAGATATGACATGGAGAGTAGTCTTGTGGCAGATTATGAGCTTTGGCTACGTTGTTATTATTGTATTTGGGAGCCGTGCTAATCCAGAAGATACGTCACTGATCGGCTCTTAATCAAGTGCTATTACAACCCAGTCGTCGCCCCGACCACAGCATTGAATGACGACGCAAAAGTTTAGATCAACTTCCAGTTGGTGGACAAATGCTGAAATGTCTAGCGTTTCAAACCCAACAGGACATCGCTGCCTAAGACAAGCGTTTGGAATTAAATCAATGATCTGCCATTTTGATAACTATTGGTTGAAGAAACTGATAAATGGCATTGCACATTGCCTTACAAGTAACAGGCAATATATCCTGTATGAACGAAATAGGAAGGCAATGTATTCAGATTAGATTCACTCAATTCGATTGTTGTCGCCCACTGAATGATTGCTCAATTATTGAAACATACTTATCAACGAAATGCAACACAATTAGACCAGACGAGATTATTCTCATTCTAAGCAACTTAATTTAGTTCGCTCGCATAGCTTATATTAATGACTGATAATTCAACGAAACCACATTTTCATATTATTGAGTGGCTACTCGAAGTGGGCGAGGAAACAAACCATCCTGCATACTTATAGGCTAATGCAGTGCGGTTTTTGTGTCATTTCAGAAATGTAGCTACGAAGTAGCCATGTAAAATCGTTGAGGTAGAGCAAGACTGGCAAGAAAGCAGCCGTCGTAGCTTGAGATACAATGCCTCTTATAGTAAGAGGGTTGGGTAAAATTACCAAATCGGGTGGTATTGCCCCAGCTCTCTATACTCACCAAGCAGCAGCAGTTTGACTTCTCTGGACGCTTTCTCTCCGTCTTCTCTCAGATTCCGATCGATCATTTTACTCCTCTCCACCGCCGCTTTGTCCTCGGCACTTAGCGTACATCCCATTTTGAAATACCAATAAGTATGCGTAGAGAGACCGATATGATAAAACTCAAACTCTCAGTTTTAGAAGCAACACAAAATACACACAGCGATTTCTTCAGCAGCCGTAATAACCGGGGAGCAGAGAGAGAAAAAAGGCGTTGGCACCAACCCTCACATGGGAGACAGCAGCGATTTCACCGAAGTGTACTTTTCCACATACAGCTTTCCCCGACAGTGGATCAATGTTAATTTAAATCCAAAGCGTTTTATAATGGCTGTGATACAGGCTAATTCAGATAATGTATGAGAAGTGCAGACGTAGCAAGCAGTCTTCCTTCAGGCTTTATGAGCTGACTCTTGGTTTAAAAATTAAGAACAAAAATACACGAAAGTTTAAAAAAAATTTAAACGCAATAAATATTTATAAAACGGCAGTTGTTTGTAATGTTAATCTTCAGCTTCACGTGCCTATCCTATCTATGTTTTGCTTTTATCTTTAAAGTTAAGAGTACGAGATCACTAACTGTTAGGCTCTCCGGTTCCCCACTGTTTCCGTTGCTGTTAGGGGGAAAAGTATGTAAATGACATTGAAACTCGACAACGCTTTTCTTTTTTCCCCCTCGGGGAGTGCTGGGAAATGTAGTTAAAACTCGAAACATCTAAGCCCAGAGACAAAAAATGATTTCGTGACAAAATCAGTATGTCAGTGTTTATGATTTTTATTGTTTGACTAAATACCACAATGATGATGATGATGATTATAACTCTTCTTCTTATTCCTCTTCTTTTTATTATTATTATTATTATTATTATTATTATTATTATTATTATTATTATTTATTTAAAATAATAATAATATAATAATTTATTTAATTAATGCAATTACTATTGTTTTTGCTGTTGTTGTAGTTTGTGTTATTATTATTATTATTATTATTATTATTATTGTTATTATTATTATTATTTAAAATAATAAAAATAATAATAATAATAATTATTATTATTATTATTATTATAACAACAACAACAACACAAACGACAACAACAGCAAAAACAATAGTATTAGCAGTAGTAATAGTAGTGGTAGTAGTAGAAATGAAAACAACGTTCTACCTTTTTCATTTTTTCATCGATTTTATAATAAATGTATTAAATGACACAGGAGTCCATAAATGTTTTTGACATACAGTTCGAATGAAGCCTCAATTCTTTAGATGGCCTACGTCATTCAAAGTGGGCTGCAATATTTACCCTTACAAGAGCTGCCAATTTTGAATTTCCACGGGCTTAAAATAAAATGAATGCGCACTAACGTTTGAGTTTGATTTTGAAAATTCTGAAAGAAGGCAAGGGCACAGCATGAATGGGTTAAGCAGCATAAAACAGTCAATGAATACATTATAACTAGAAGAAAGTTTTTGAACCACAGGCATATTTTGGTATGTGATCGCCCCCAGTGGAGTTATATGTTATTGCATTAACACGAACTGAAACTGCTTCTGACCGAAGTAAATTATCGTCCTTTCTCCTTCTTCACGGTAGGGCATTCTGACAGCTGTTCCTTACGGATTAATCAATTGCAAATAGACTACAATTACTTTGACTGCACTATAGCATACAGGTATTCCTTTCAAGTATATCAATGAAAAACTAAAAAAAACAAAATCTTGGAAAATCTCTCCAGCAGATCTGTAATGATTTTACTACATTTGTACACTTTTCATTAGTGCCTAATGTGTTTTGCAGAAACGGTATAAATGCATAAAATACACTGTACATTGGAGAATGAAGCTTTTTTGTCATGCAAAAAATAAAGTAATAAATGCACAAACACACGCACACATACGCGCGCGCACACACATACGCGCACAGATTATTGACACTGCTGTGAGGAGGCTTGTATCAAACCACCTTATACTGTTTTTATAGAACTTTCTGGTTTTTTGTAGAGCCACAAGGTTGATACAAGATTCTTCCGTTTTAGCTGAGTGGATTCAGTATCAAAAAGGTATGTGATAAATAGAAATAGGGAGAGAAGACTCATTAGCATATATTTTTTGTCAGATTTAGTTATCTACCTGTGGGTGTGTGAAGGGTGTTAATGTGATGTTGTTAATTAAATTAAAGAAAGCTTTAATAAATTCACTGAGCAGGGGAGCATGTGATGTTGAGGGGGTGATGTCACCTCATAACATGCTCCACGCACCCACTCCCTCAGTCTGAGAAATGTCATTGAGGCTGTGTTGCCATGGAAACACCTGATTCTGAGAGATTTGCCAATTGTCCTGCAGCTAGCCACCAGAGGGCACCATTGTCAGTTCTGTGCCAAAGAATCCTTACGTCCCTTTAGCGTTGCAGAAGTCTTTGGACAATTGGATCATAGCCTGACAAAAAGCGAAATATTTATGTAATGTGAAAAAATATGTGTCGTTGGGTATTTCCAGAGTCTCACTGTTCAAAGCTGTTTTTTTCTTCTGTTGTGGACCACTTTCTTTTATCTACAGAAGCGTATCCATCATGTGTCTACCATCCAATTTATTTTTGGTGCCCTTTGCTGTGCCCTTTGATTGATTGGATGGTTTTATGCATGTTGAGTTTGGAATATTCAAAGATAAAGATAAAAAAGTTTACAGAACGGTTCAGCAGAGGTGAAGCCATGTGATCGTCTGAAATTATCAGTCTAATTTGCCCCCATCTGGGGTTTTGCAAATTGTACAGTCAGTCTTTGTCTCAAAAGAACATGGCAAACATGGCAAACCATTGATTAGGTATCTGGATCCTTTGTTTGATGTGATTCCAAGTGATAAATCATGCCATTCGGAATCGCCTTGGGGAGGTCTGTTGTGTGTACTGGTTCTTGCAGCTGCCAGTGTTTCCTCTATAGCCAGTTTCCTGCAATGTGTTTATTGCGAAATAACCAGACAGGGGAATCAAGCAGACTTCCAGAGGCAGCAAAGCAGGCTAGACTGATTAGAAGATGAAAATGTTGTATTTAACCAAAATTGGGATGTGCCGATGTCTCATTAATGGTACGTAGCTTGTAGAGCTAGTTCGAGCAGACAGCTCGGGAAGTGCCAAATCACCGTCGAGTCACGTGATGCACATGCCTTAATGGCAGGATTGTGTAGGCCACCAGCCTTACTTGTTCATGCCACTTGCTCATTCTGCTACTGGTGCTGCTGCTGCTCTTACTGCTGCTGTTGCTGCTGCTGCTGCTGCTATTACTCCTGCTGTTAGTACTACTGCTGCTGCTATTACTCCTGCTGTTCGTACTACTACTGCTACTGCTGCTGCTGCTGTTACTGCTGCTGTTAGTACTACTACTGCTGCTGCTGCTGCTGCTATTACTCCTGCTGTTAGTACTACTGCTGCTATTACTGCTGCTGCTGCTGTTACTGCTGCTGCTGCTACTACTGCTGTTAGTACTACTGCTGCTGCTACTACTGCTGCTGTAGCTAGTACTGCTGCTGCTGCTGTTACTACTGCTACTGCTACTGCTGCTGCAGTACTGCTGCTCGTATGACCCGCACAGAACAGAAACCCCATGTGATCTGCAGCGTTCTCTCCCTGTTATCATTTTGGCAGGCTTATGCAGACAGGGAGTGATAAGAGGCAAAGAATTGATGCCAAGGTTGCATTCACTCTAAATGTCAATAAATATTGCTTAATTCAATCGTGAGTTGCCTGACCGAAATATTATCCATAGCACCAGATTCTGACCTGTTTTCCACTCAAACCACATGCTATATTTGCCATCTGGAGAATTGGAAACATAACATAGCACTGGTTGTAGTTTTCAGAAAACACTGATTCCTCTCCTTGCCTAAAGCAATATCAGGCTAAAAGATAACACTTCACACTAAGCTGGGGGCCCTTTTCTGGTGTAATTTATTTCCTAAAACATCTAAAAAATGTGGAAATTTAATCAGCATTACACTCTGTTGAGCTTTGAGTTTTTTCAGTTACAAAAGAACATTTTATTCTGCCAATACCCCTTGTCATCTTTAATTTAATCTTAGTTTTTTTCTGTCTTGTGTAAATTATTTTCTAGCATATGAAAAAGGATTAACAGTTTAAGACTGGGAATGGATTTATCCTGAATGCAACTTCTACTGACTGTGAAGCTATGAGTACAGCCATCTCACACTGGAAAACTGTGTGTGTGTGTGTGTGTGTGTGTGTCTGTCTGTCTGTCTGTCTGTGTGTGTGTGTGTGTGTGTGTGGGTGTTCTGTTATTTTTTACATGAATTATCCCTTATCTTATTTTCTCTTACAATCGGTCAGTGTTTTTGCTGATTCCAAATCTTAAGCCTCTGCATAATGTGTTTAGGTCCGCGTGCTGCAAAGCCTGCTGGAACGTTGAGTGGTGATTATTTCCTCATTTAGGCTCTAACACAGTGATATATCAGAATTGCATTATGGAAAAAGTAAAAATAGAGTGAAAATATTTCTCGTTTAAAGAAGGTTTAAGTGAAAGTAAATTCACCGAATACAAAAAAATAAAAACTGCATACATTGCTTTTTCTAGAATCTAATGCTTGTAGTTCACAACTACTTGTTGGAAACCTACTGAAGTGATTGATCTTGTGGGGAATTTGGCAGAAGTGCAAGGTGCAAAGTGAAAGGAAAAGTCAAAGTCAAACAATGATGCAGGAAATTGGTACAGAAAAACCCAGTTGATTTTTAGCCATCAGGCTATGAGGTTTGTTCCTGTTTGACAACATGACCACTGTGCACATGGATGGCTGTAATGCATAAGGGCATAGCCATTATAACGGTATGGCCATTATCCATCCAATTGTTTGAACCTAGGTTAAAAATATTATAGTAATGCCATTCCAGCTGGTGTAGTGTTTTAATTTGAACTCTTAATTTAAGTGTTAAACCTTTCATGAAGAACATAAAGAGGTGTAAGGCTTTTTAAAATGCGTCCTGACCTTTCTGGCTGTTTGACCGGACAGTTTGTCCCTCAGGTGAGATGTGAGGAGACACAGCAGGGGCGGTGGGGGTGGGGGGGTGGAGGGGGGGGGGGGGGGGCTGGTGCTTCTAAATGTCAGGCCTCCCCTTCATCTCCCAACTCTGGCCCTGTGTTGGGACTGTGCTATAAAGGGTTCCACACGCTTCAAACAAACTGCTGTTCGGGACGTTGAGGAGCTGTGGAAAGCTCCTTTCCAACGTTTGGATAGGGGGGTTCTACATCTGAAATTTTTTGTGATTTTCCAAAACTGACATTCCGAAGTCCCCATCCACTTTCCGCAGCTATTGGTCAGATGCAACAGGCAACGCTAATTCTCAAACGTTGTTTGCCAACCACCAGTAAACATCAGAAGAAGAAGCTGAACTACATTGCTAACATGAACACCTTACTGTGTCTTTGCCAACGTGTGCGTTTGTATGACTCTCTGCATGGCAGTTATAAAGGCACACAGAAGTCGTTGAATTCTGGGATAAAACCCCTCTCACCCCTCTCCATGACAGACAGCTCCTCGCCCCTCCTCCGAGTTTAGCTACTTCAGAAAATGTGTAAGCAACAACACTTTCTGGTGTGGATGGACAAAGCATCACGTGAACCGGTTCATTGTAGAAACCACTCCTTTCCCCTCCCCCCTTTCTGTGTTTCATCGAGTTTCCATGGTCACCTGCTGACCCCCTGTATGACCTCAAAGGGAGAACTCTGTTGCTGGACATAAATCATGGATCACAAAAGGATTATGGGAGAGCTCTGGAGGTGGAGAAAGGGAAGTGTCAAAAGAAAGCTTTGTGATGACATCACTTAGCATCGCTAACTGCGTAACCACGGCCCAAATGCTGAAACAGTCCTACCTGTCCCAATGCATGGAGAACCTGAGTGTGCTGCTGTGTGTGTGTGTGTGTGTGTGTGCGTGCGTACATTTGTGTGTGTGTGTGTGTGTGTGTGTGCGTGCATTTGTGTGTGTGTGTGTGTGTGTGTGTGTTTTTGTTGCTGTGTGTGGCTGTGTGTGCGTGTGTGTGTGTGTGCATGCATTTGTGTGTGTGTGTGTGTGTGTGTGTGTTTAGGTGTGTATGTGTTTTTGTTGCTGTGTGTGTGGCTGTGTGTGCATGTGCGTGCGTGCGTGTGTGTGCATGTGTGTCTGTGTGTGCGTGTATGTGTGTGTGTGTGTGATTGTGTGTGTGTGTGCATGTGTGTCGGCGAGTGTGTGTGTGTGTGTGTGTTGTTTTGTGTGTGTGTGTGTGTATGCGTGTGTGATAAACATAGCCATTTTATTTAGAAAAAATAAAGAAAGGCAGTTCTCGGTGGTTTCCAATTGCACTGACCATGAGTGTTCTCAAATAGCAGTGTAGCTACAATTCCCTGTTCTCTGCTCCCAGAAACAATGACATGGCCAAACTACTCAGAAACGCTGACACAGTACAGACCACTCAGAAACACGGACACAGCCAAACCACTCAGAAAACACTGACACAGTACAGGCTAAACTACTCACATAGTGGCAAACCATAACAAGCAGTCTCAGAACACTGGAAAATCAATTGTTTGTATTTTGTAATTCAGCAAAATATTTTGAAGAATACACAACAAAGGAAAAATATCACACACACACAAAAAAAAAACCCAGAAGAGAATTTACAAAGAAGGATCAATACCCAATAGTCCATGTATCTTACATAGTAAATAAATAAATAAATACTATGAGAGGAGAAATAAATAGATTATTTTAAGAATTTCTCATCCACAAACCAGCTGTTTTCTAGAGATCTCAGGACGACAGACCATACAGTCTGTGATTACACAGTCTGAAATGATAGGCATGTGTTGGACTTACTGTGTTTTCTCGGTGAAGTCTGGTGCTCCACCACATGTGACACCAGTGCAGTTCTGAGACAGGGGTTAAAGGTTAAAGGTCAGTGAAGTTCAAAGTAAATGAGTCCGTGTGAGTTAGCCTCACGCAGGTGACCCTGCGTGCAGCGCACGTCTGGTTTTGAGACGGCAGAATGTCAGATTGCGTCTGAGGTGTCGTTTTGTCTTGTGTTTCTGAACGGGGGAGGGCGAGGTAGTTTTCCTGTTTCTTGAAGTCAGGAATCAACTCCTGGAACGGATTCCATCGATTCTCGGATTGTAATCGGAATCGCCACCATGGGGCTACTGATGGGAGCGTCAGGACCCCACCGCCCCCCCCCCCCCCCCCCCCACACACACACACATCGCCCCCCAGCAGGTATGGCAGAGAAAATTCACAAAGAAGGATCACTACCCATCATTTATCCCCCACAAATTTCCCCTTACTGCAGTTACAGACTGAACGGAGGACCACAAACTACATGCACAACTTTGGATTTGTATCTGCTTTCATCGCTGAAAACCTCCCTTCAACTTTTTTTTTGCCACAGAACAAAAAGTATCCTCAATTCTGGATATCCCCTTTAATGCGCTGCACAGACCACATGGCAACCCGTTATCTGTGTGCCAGAACACGCTCAGGGTCGCCAGATCTGTGAATCATCCATCCCCAAATGCGGGGACCTTTTGTAAAATTCATGCGGAAGGTGTCAGATTAATTGTATGTACTGTCATCAATTCCAGATGCGCACTTTTAAAAGGCGGTATGGTGGGAGAAAGTCTGCCAAATTTGTATGGCAGTCAGACGGAGAATTTGGACAGAGAATTTTGAAGGGTATTTTTGGAATTAAATGAATCCAAGCCATCTGCAATACTCAACACTGTCCTAATTAACAATCGCTCAGGAGTATAATAGCACAACACTGCGTTGGGAGATTGGAGACCTTTTATATCATAACAGAGAAAAAAACACAGATGCATTTTTATGTTCCCAAGTGAAATATAACTGCTGTATGAAAAAAACAGTGTTTTCACAGAGTGTCTTCATCAGTGAGGTGACAAGGCATTAGCTTACTCAGCAGTTTTCATCCAGCCAGTGTATGTGTGAGCATTACCCTACTCAATAGAGCTTTTTCTTCAGGCAGAAATTTTGTTGTTATGCTTTGGTAAGGGCAAGATTCTTTGAAAGCTGATCTTGTGTGTGAGAGCAGGGAGACAGAACAGGTTTCCACAAAGAATACAGAGATCTCACTTTAGGACTGAGTCCTTTGGTAAAGAAGGCCCTGACTACTTATCCGTGTTCAGTCATGAATCTATATCTGAGTCCTCTTTAATATTCTACTATGAAATTTAGTTCTATTGGAAGTCTCATCAAAAATGCACACTGTTGCAATTCAGATTCTCACCAGCATGTGGCAGTAGACCTGCCACAGGAGGTGCAACTCACAGCAGCGTGGGGAAGCATATTTCAGACCTCTCCATCTGGTGCTTATGCAGAGATCAGCCTGGTATTACATGACCTGAGCTTGTGCTTTTAGCTGCACATAATGGAGAGCATTACATTCTGCCTGCTTTTAAACCAATCCAGTGTAATTTGGGAATTACTTCAACACCTAAACACCACAATCTTCTGATGTGAAAGAACCGAAAGAACATACCTTTATTCAACAACGTAAGAAAAGTAAGCTATTTCAAGAATAACCATGAAGGCTCAAGTCATTAAGCAAGAAGCATTGCATCTCCTCAGACACAGTCCTTCAAACAATGTTCCATTGACCTACATCCACCCCCAAGGTCCTTACAAAAAAATCACGTGTTCAAAAACCACATGTGAACACCCAACATTTGAAAAGAACACATGTGAACTATAACAGTATTCCCACTTATAAGATGAGAGCAGAAAAAGGTAACCTATGCTATTTCAAGTCATGTTTTGTGTCCACATGTGAAAACTGTAGTTCACATTTTTAAGAAGTCACTGACACATGAAAACGCAAAGATGCAAATGATTCAATGTGACCAATTTTCATTCATATGTGAAAATGTCCAGTCCAAATTTTGATTTTCACATGTGAAAAGGCCTATTTCAAATGTGATTTTTTCATAAGGGAGTCCAAGTTTGTTTCTCTCTCTATCCAGTCTCTGTACTACATTACCCGCTCGCCCCGACCCCCCAAACAACAACCCATTGGGGAGGAGAAGGAAGGAGTGAGAGACAGAGAGAGGGAGAAAAAACTAGGGAGAGCTGAGCTGTGTAGGGCTCAGGTAAAGGAGAGACACAGCCAGTGACAGGTGTGAACTCCGCCTCTATCCCGAGCAGTGTGGTCACAACAAGCTGCTTTGCTTACAGCCAAACACAGCGGCCCCGTGGAGGAGCGTCGGCCATCGTTTACCCATAACCACTCAGGAACGCCAGGGGCTGGCGAGGCTCCCTCTCTCCAGCTCTGCCTCTCCTGATCTCCCTCTCTCTCTCCAGCTCCTGGCCTTGTCTGGTACACATTCCATTAAGGTCAATTCAATTTCACTTCACTAAATCAGGAAAGTGCATTTCAAGTTTAAGCTACACTTTACTGAACCCTGTGGGCTCATTTGTTCTCTGCATTTGACCCATCCAGGCGACCCATCGGTGGGCAGCCGCAGGGCCGCGCCCAGGGGTTCTGAGTGCCTTGGTCAAGGGCAATGGCAGCAGTGTACCTAACCTGACCAGAATACCTGGAGGAAACCCGCGCAGAGACTCGAACCAGGAGCAGGAGCGCTAACCACTTTGTCACTATTTCAGCGCTGCAGTATAGATTTGCACACCGGCCACAGGCACCTGACCACAGCTGCAGCCCCCTACAGCACTCTCCTGCTCCAGCTGCAGCCCCCTACAGTACTCTCCTGCTCCAGCTGCAGCCCCCTACAGTACTCTCCTGCTCTAGTGCCTTCAGGTGCTTCTGATCTGGATATCCCTTGTCTGTCTCCGAACCTTATGCTTTATGAAGCAAAAGGCCAAGCGGATCCCAGTCCAGCTGCTCCTCCTGCTCTGAGATGCTTCATGAGAGCCACATCGAAGCTTTTAGAGAAACTTTAGAGCCTGCGATTTTACATTTTTATTTATACATTTTTTTTGGGGTGGGGGGGCTGTGAGGACCGTTGCTGAACTACAGGCCTGTTTGTCATCACTGAAAGCAATGTTGGGCTGAGATGTCAAAAAAAAAACAACCTTTTTTGTCTTTGCTAAACAACAAACTGCTTGTCAACCACATATCTATCGTGTTGTAGCCACAATATCCAAATCTGTGTGCAGTCACAGTCAACACGTGGCTTAAAATCGCAGATGCATACGGCCATATGTGGACAAATCACAAGACTCAGGTGACATATTTCTCTGCAGATTATTTCTATGTAACTGGGAAAAGAGTTAATGTATTCAGGTAGCAGTAAAAAATGCACACAAGTGTCAGTCTTTTTACTATTAATACCAATGGCAGCAGTGGGGTGTTCAAATAGCAAAATAAATCCTAATGATGAATAATTGAATTATAATTCAGTCAGAAGATGTGGTATTTCCTTTAATTACAAAAAAGAAAAAAACAAGCAGAAACAAGCAAGTCTGCTCAAAGTTCCATCTTGGAATGTGACGGAAGCGAATGTTCCAGAATGAAGCCCCCGTCAGATAAAACACGCGCTCCTCCCCACTCTGCTCGTATGATACCTGACCCCTGTACCCTGAGGGAGCTGGCCTGGTTCTCATCTCCTACCTGAGTCATCAGGTTGGGCTGCTTTTAAAGAGGATGAAACACCCCTCTGTGGCTCTCCAAGAGAGCAGAAATCTGGGTGAGGATGTCACCCATCTTGGTCACACCCTCGGCACAAAGAATGGAATAACACGGGAAATTATGTGCAAAAGTCCCTGAAAGGTTGGAGTCTTCCCCTCCAGCTCACAGGCAACATTCCCGCGACGTTTTCTTAAAGAAGAGAGGAGGGTGAGAACGTTATCCGTTAGCTGAGCTCGGTTGATCAGGCGCTAATCGCTATCCCGCCGCCGATTCTCTGGCAAAGCTAACGCTGCAGGTCAGCCACGAAAAGCCTTGTCGGTACTTTGCTCCGTACCTT
The DNA here is from genome assembly GCA_039654925.1 of Anguilla pacifica. Lineage (NCBI taxonomy): Eukaryota > Metazoa > Chordata > Actinopteri > Anguilliformes > Anguillidae > Anguilla > Anguilla pacifica. The sequence continues at coordinate 48,771,523 of CM077294.1, forward strand.
CAAATAAAGCTTCCTTAGATTGCCAAGAGTTTTCTCTCTCATTTACCTACCTCTGAAAAGGCCTCTTCGAAGGAAGGGGAAATGCTAATCTTTTTTGTCTGGTGTCACAGAAGAGGCGAGGAAGGAAAGTTCCCGTGGCTGTTCCTGGCTTTTATAATGACTCCTGTTTCATAAGGAGGGACACACTGAATCATTCATCTCCTTTCCTTACAACAGACCTTGTGTTCGGCTACCATACTGATACAAAACCACAGTCGGTGTGAACTGATGCTAAAGCTAAAGAAAGTGCGATAAGTTACAGAATTAAGGATACCGATGGTCTAACAATCATCAGAATGCCTCTGAAATTGGTTGGTCAGTTGGATTTGTTCATACCAGATTAAACACCATGAGAAAAACACTGCAGTGAATCACAAGCTCTCCTGACTGACCTTGAGCTTAAGCTCAAAGGCATTCAAATCTCTGCCCCCCCCCAAATAGACTTTGGTGAACTGAACACACACAATATCAGCTACAAAAAGAACCAGCACACACAAAAAAACTGACTTGCCGTCAATTCCATTCCAACATAATAAATTCAACAAAATATTTGAGATTCAATTCATAAACTGAGAAAGCGGGCAGTAATGTTCGATGAGGATTTTTCAGTTTCATCAGTTGAGTGAAAGTTTTTCCTTAACTGACCTAATCGAGCACAACTCCGCCTGTCATTTTGCGGTTGGCATTATTGCACCTCCGGTCCGGCAGGGGGCAGTGTCTGAATGCAGCTTTCTTCTACGATGAGGTCACTGTTCAGGTGGTGGTGCTGCATCAGCTCCGAGGTCTCCTCCAGAATCTGCCCGGGTATGTGGAAGTCTATGGGCGTGGGCGGGCACGGGGGAGGGGCCTGGGGCTGTTGATTGACAGGGGGGCGGAGCTCCACCTTGGGACTCGGCACGCCGCGGGAGCTCCGCGGCTCCTGGTTGCAGCCGGTGCCCTGGAGGAACTGGAGGAAGTTCTCCTCGATGGAGGCCTCCCGGCTGGGGAGCCGGTCCTCGTCGGCGGCCCGACCCCGATGGAACAGGCAGGCCACGCCCCTCCCCAGCTCCTCGCGGATCTGCCGGTTCAGGCAGCCGTAGAAGAAGGGGTTGGAGGCGAAGCAGAAGTAGCCGATCCAGGTGACGGCCTCCTCCAGCTGTGCCAGGGAGGGGGGCGGGGAGGGGGCCAGGGCCGAGTAGAGGTGGAAGGAGAAATAGGGCAGCCAGCAGCACAGGAACTGCCCCCCGACCGCGGCCAGGACCACGGCCGCCTTGCCCCCGCCGAAGCTGCGCTGGGGGGTGTTTGGGGGCCCCTCCCCCGAGCTGGCGGCCGCGGTGGAGAGGCTGCCGAGCGAGCGGGAGCGCGGGCGGCGGGGCGTGTCCATCCAGGTGGGCAGCGGCCCCGGGTGCAGGGCCGCCACGCGCGCCACCCGGAACATGCCGCAGTACGCCACCAGGATGACCAGCAGCGGGCACAGGAAGTAGAGCAGCGCGAACAGGACCATGAAGGCCGCGCGGCCGACCCCGCCCCCGACTCCGCCCCCGACCCCGCCCGTCCAGTGCAGGGAGCAGCGCCTGTGGCCCTGCGGCGAGGGGGCGGAGCTCCTGGCCACGCCCCCCGCCCCCCCGCCCCCCGGGAAGGCCCAGCCCAGCAGGGGGAGGGCGGACATGACGGCGGATTTGAGCCAGATGCCCACCAGCACGCCCAGCGCCAGGCCCAGCGTCATCCTGGCCTGGTGCCGCATGGGGTGCACCACGTAGTAGTAGCGCTCCACGTTGATGGCGGAGATGGAGAGGATGGAGGCGGCCACCAGGCCCACGCTGAGGCCCAGGTAGGCGCGGCAGAAGGCCTCGCTGAGCGGGGCGTGGCCGGAGAGCATGCCCAGCGGCATGAGGACCAGCGCCGCCAGCAGGTCCACCAGGCACAGGTGGGAGACGAAGGCCAGCTTCCGCAGCTGCGGCGTCCGCGCGATGACCGCCAGGACGGCCGCGTTGCCCAGCAACGCCAGCGCGTCCACCAGCAGCATGGCGGCGAGCGCCAGCGGCGGCCACGGGGCCCCGCCCTCCGGCGCCCACGGGCTCGAGCGGTTGGACGGCCGCGGCGTGGGGCGGGGCATCCAGGGCTCGGAGCCGGAGGAGTTCCGCAGGTAACTGGGGGCGACGGGGGGATCCATGGGAGGGTGGGCGGGGCCGAGAGAGGGCTGTCACTCACGGGCGCTATGGCCATGCTTCACGGCCCAGGAAGAGGGCGCAGGAGCCGGGCTCAGGGACCCGGGGGGGTGGGAGGGGGCTCAGCCCTGAAGCATGGCGGGTTGGGGAGCAGCGGGGTGGGGGGGCTCCAGGAGAACCGAAAACACTTTAGAGCTGCGAGCACTTCCGACAGCCACTGGGGGGCGCTGATCTCATTCCACTGATGATCCCCAAGAAAGCTGCACCCCTCACACTTCAGCCTCTTCCATTATCAGATAAGCTCACCTGGGGGAAGAAGAAGAAGAAGAAGAAGAAGAAGAAGAAGAAGAAGAAGAAGAAGAAGAAGAAGAAGAAGAAGAAGAAGAAGAAAAGTTAGCACCTTTTTGAGAACAGAGCCAAAATAGATAAATCACACAGTTCTGTTCCTGGTAAATATCTCACAGCAGCGGTTCTGTGCTAAGAATAGCCGGGGACAGGGAACTACCCTACAGCGCTTATTCCTCCATACAGATGGCATGCTAATGCTAACAGACAGCTGCTTGGCCGCTCATGTAATTCGATGTCAGCAGCAATTTTGTAGCCTAATAATGATTTCACTGAAACCTAAAAGTTATTTATGAACATTAACACTGTTTAAGGGGGGGGGGGGGGGATCACTTGGCACTTTACTTAATTCAAGGTGCTAATCTCCACCATGTGCTAATCATGATATGCAACGGCTATCCTTTTCAGATCTTTGGATCTCCACCATGTGCTAATCATGATATGCAACGGCTATCCTCTTCAGATCTTTGGATCTCCACCATGTGCTAATCATGATATGCAACGGCTATCCTTTTCAGATTTTCGCCAAGATTACTGAATATATCCTCTGTACATATGCTAGCAACCAAGCCACACAGTTCTTTTAGCCAGAGTTTGCGGTTGGTTCTAGTTCAAGTGGTCGATTTAAGTATCCTCATGGGCCATTTTTCAATTGATACATTGGATTTCGGTTCATTTTGGGTTTTGACTGAACTGAACTGGACCTGACCCCAATCTGGCTGGGCTCAACAGGCTCCCAAACGGAGCATAAATCTGGGTGAGGATGTCGTGCATCTCAAAGTCTGCCCCGTGTGGGCAGGGAGGGTAGTACAACATGGAAAGCCACGTGCAGCCATCCCTGAAAAGGGAAACCCCCACCCCCCCCACCCCCACAACATTCCTGTGACCCTTTTGCAACATCAAAAGAACAAGACAATAACTTTTTCTCTGTCTGTTAAGCTCAGTAGATCAAACACAGCATTAATCATTATTCTACAGCTGGGTGTCTGACAGAAGAGATGCAACAGGCCCCAAGCCTGACTTTAGTTCTGGTCCATAAGTACGCCACACCCACACCCCCATCCCCCAATGATGCCGTGATGTCATACCTCTGTGTGAGCCCATCAGCCAATGAACACACACACCTTTAGAGTCCTGCCACAGACCCAGTCAAGGAAAGCTGTGATATTGGGGCAAAAATGTGCAGAGCAGCCGAAACTTCACAATCAGCCTCTGCACATTTCATCGCTTCCCTGCTCGTCCAAAGAAAACAAACCGACGCAACGTTGACGGTTCGCCATACTTGATACTCACTTGGAAGAGGCCACATTTTTAGTCAGGTCTTTGTTCCTTTTATTGGTTACCTTTTCGTTCACATTTGAAGACAAGTTAAAGCTTCAGCTAACGCGCAGAAGAGCTGACTTCCTGAAAGCTGGAGGAGCAGAAGACGCTCGTTCGGATCTTCAGCGAGAATCTTCGCTTTAATGCAGGGACGAGTGTGGATCTCCTGACCCAAATTGTACAGACCAGGACTTCCTTGTTTAGGATCAGTTATGGTACATTACCTTTCAGAGTCAATTTCTTTTCTTAATGGAGCAGAATGGAAATGAGAGGTCACGCCAGACGAATATGCATTATGTGTACGTACTCACCGTACATATTTTCATTGTGAAATTGGAGAAATGAAGTCTGTTAGCAGTAAAGTACGGAGGAGTTTGGAGGAGGGGAGATCGGAGGTCTCCCAGGTGACGTGGTGGCCGGTGTTTACCGTGGCGAGCTCACCTGGTCAAACACCTGCCGTCGTGGCGGAAAAACCTGCCGGGGCGAGCAGTGCATTTCCCCCGGTTCCGCTCAGTGCCTGTCCTCTCACTCCTCATTCTCAACAGCTCGGTCTAGCCGGGCGAGTAAACGCCGGTCTCCCGCCTTTGAAACGCGAGAGGGGCAAAAGGAACTGTGTGCGCGACCGAAATAATGTGGCCAGGGTTCAATAAAGCGAAACATTGCTTATCTTTGACTTACAGAAATTATGCAAGCGTTTGTTTTCTTTTTCCCCCTCTTCTTCATGAACTCAGTTTAGCCAGTTAGCGATAGTTGGTGATCGATGAACGCTTCAAACTTGAGGTTGTGAAGAAAGGAACATTTGAGTTAAACTGAGAGCCAAAGCAGCCAATGTTGATCCATGCTCTTGCCTCTCTCAGCAGAAAAGCATGGAAACCAGAAAGGGCACCAGCGAGGGCACCCCAGAGCTCTCAGACTGGCACACTTCAGCAGGAGGGCAGGGGGACCAGCGAGGGCACCCCAGAGCTCTCAGACTGGCACACTTCAGCAGGAGGGCAGGGGGACCAGCGAGGGCACCCCAGAGCTCTTAGACTGGTACACTTCAGCAGGAGGGCAGGGGGACCAGCGAGGGCACCCCAAGGCTCTTAGACTGGCACACTTCAGCAGGAGGGCAGGGGGACCAGCGAGGGCACCCCAGAGCTCTCAGACTGGCACACTTCAGCAGGAGGGCAGGGGCACCAGCAGGGGCACCTCAGAGCTCTTAGACTGGCACACTACAGAGGGGGGCAGGGAGGCAGAGGGGTGTATGGGTTTTGAGCCCCATGATGGAGTTCTACACCCAGCTGTGTCTGTGTTCTCACCAGGAGCACTGACATCACAGCGGAGGGCTTTTAGAGCACAAGCTCACACACACATGCATGCGCACACACACACACACACACGAACACACACACATGCATGCACACACACACACACACACGAACACACACTCAGACACACACACATGCATGCACACACACACACACACGCACACACACACACACAAACACACACACATGCATGCACACACACACACACACACACACATATACACACTCACACTCACACACACACACACATGAATGCACACACGCACACACACACAGACACACACACATGCATGCACACACACACACACAGACACACGCAGACACACATACACACGCTCACACTCACACACACACATACAGACATACACACACGCACACACTCAGACACACACGCATGTGCACAGGCAAACACACGCGTACATGCACATATGCACACATGCACACACATGCACGCATACACACACACACTCACATACACACACGCATGCATGCACACACACACATGCACACACACATGCATACACGCACATATGCACACACACACACATACATGCACACACACACACGTGTGCACACACATATGAATGTGCACACGCACGCACATGCAAACACTCACACACACCCCACACACATACATAAGCACATGCAGGAAAACACACATACACACACCCCTACACACACATACACACACCCCTACAGACACATCCAGTACACAACCACACGCAGAAACCCACATCCAGACACACACACACACACACACACACACACACACACAAACCCACATTCATAGAAGCTCATCCATGGTCATGGATAATCGGGTCAGATGTACAACATATGTCAAAGAATTATCATAACTTTCTTATGATAACATCCTTTCTCCATTATTGAGTGTAAATTCAGTTTGTAATGTCCAGCTTTCCAATCCACCCATGAAGGCAATGCGAGCATCCACCCTCCATTTCCCAAACTCATTATCTTCTATGGTGCCTCTGGACAAGCAGATAATGAAATAGAACTGAAAAACAACTCATCTTCACATCCAGAAAAATTAGAGCAGGTAAGATGACCTGGGCCATCTGTTTGCCTTCTATTGAGTATACAACTTGTATGCAGCTTGTATACTCGATAGTAAGTAAGTGTGCTGCCCTGGGCTCTCTCGGTCACATCCTTCCCAGCATTCCTTGCAGGGCGACCCCTCTGTAACCCACAACTGCAGCACAGATTGTTTAGACTCACCAGAAGCACAATTCAGCAATGTTTTTAACATTGATAGTTCTCAAAGCCGGTAAACCCAAAACATTCCAGTGCAAATTATTTGTAAATTAAGAGTCCTAACCAATGATAATACCATGGCAATAGACAGTCTGTACTATAATTTAGCACAGGAAATCCCATTTTATACTGGCACCTCCTGCAGTAAAGAACCAGACAGAAGGGAGGGAACACAGGAGTAGGATATCTGGTGAGTCTACAGAATCTGTGGCACAGCTCGCTAACTAACTGTCTATCCTCTGCGTTTCTAAACAACCTTGAACTTTGGCACATATATTTTTCTGTGGATTGATTATTCCTCCTTCTACTCCAGGGCTGATCAGTCGAACACAGAGACATAAACCAGCAACACGGTGTCCTTTCCTACCTTCCTACACACTGAAATCAAATACTGAGTCAAATACAAACAAACAGCAAAAGGTTGTATTTGTATACCCTATTCTCATTGCTCTGACAGCCACAGCAGCTAAGCTATCTACACTGAGGCATTTTAGTCAGTTTGAATCATTGATTTGGTACAAACTGCTGAGGTTGTTTTACTAGTGTTTGTCTTGAACAGGATTACTCTGGCTTTCGTGTGTTATGACCATTAACCTTATTTCTGCCATTCTGAAGCTTTGATGAACGGCAGCTTGACCTCCTCACGGGATGTGAGAGAGCTTGTGCGGAGAGACGTGTCTTCTCGCTGAATTCAGCAAAACCTCAGTGAATCTGAAGCATCGCTGAAGCCCAGTGACGGAGTAATCTTCAGCTTCAGCTTCAGTAACAAAAGGTCCATCCATCCAAAAACCACCGCACCATATGTGCTGGGAAACATGCCAGTTCTGCTGTGCATCAAGCTGGCCTGTCATGTGGAATGTGTGCCAGTGTACAGACATTTAGACGTACGTGATACACGATATACGCGTCTAAAATAACACAAATGGAATTTTGTAAATGTCAGGGTTTACCTGCGTTTAAAATCACATGGAGGTTTTTCAGTATACTTCCGTAAAGCTCAACTGACCCAATTTAAGTATCACATTTTATTGTGAATAGGCTGTGACTTTGCCCTGTTTTGTGACCCGGCGTTTCCTCCTTAGTCCCTTTCACATGCATACTAGCTGCCTTTCTTAAAGCAGGAAATGAAGACCAAGAGAACAGCAGGACCGTTATCACCCTGATTTTCAGCACAGAAAGGACCAAAGTGGGGGATTCCAAAATCTAGAAAATTCCTGCATTTCGCGATCATGTTCCCCTCTGCCTCTCCACTGTCTCAGTGCAAGGATTTTCTGGCCTGGGTCCCTCCTCATGCCTGTGCATCAGGGACCAGCTCTAACACAACACAGCACCTCCAAACCCCAAACTTCTGCTCCAACACAACACAGCACCTCCAAACCCCAAACTGCAGCTCCAACACAACCCAGAACCTCCAAACTTCTGCTCCAAAACAACACAGCACCTCCAAACCCCAAACCCCAGTTCTCTGTGTTTGTGGCTCTGCTCCTCTGGTCTCTGAGCTGCTGCAGGGTCCTGTCTGACTCTTTACTCCACCATTTCTGCCCTGTCCCAGTCTCTCTCACATACACTCACACTCTCACACACTGGCACACACTCACACTCTCACACACTGGAACACACTCACACACTCTCAACCACACTCACACTGTCATACTCTCACACACTCTCATACTCTTACACACTCTCACTCTCACACACTCTCACACACTGACACACACTCACACTCTCGCACACACTCACACACTCACACTCTCGGACACTCTCACACTCTCTTACTCTCTTACTCTCACACTCTCACACACTCACACACTCTCACACACTGGCACACTGGCACACACTCACACTCTCACACATGCTCATGCACTCACACACTCACATACTCTCACCCACTGGCACACACACTCACACACTCACCTCTCACCCACTGGCACACACACTCACACACTCACCTCTCACACACTGGCACACACTCACACTCTCACACACTGGCACACACTCACACTCTCACACACTGGCACACACACACACTCTCACACAGTGTCACACACTCACACCCTCACACTCTCACACACTCTCACACACCGTCACACACTCACACTCTCACACAGACACACTGTCACACACTCACACTCTCACACACTGGCACACTGGCACACTCACTCATATACTCACACATGCTCACACAAGCGATATGCATGTCACAGCTGACCTTTGACCCTTGCAAGCGCACAGATGCCCTGGAGCCTGTTTGTGGTGAGTGAGCAGCAGCCGCTAACCCCTGCTGTTCCTCAGTGAGAGAGGCACAGACACTCACCTGGATCCAGCGAGGTCGGCCATCGCCAGGGGGGGCCCCCCCCGGGTTCCGCCTGGGCTTTCCGTAAGGGAGGGGGCGCAAACTCGAGCTCTTCATCAGCTGGACCTCTCGTCTTGACCCCCCTCTCCCTCAGCACACACACTCACAGCCCAATTACACACACGCTCACACTCACACCCTACTTACACACTCTCACCCCGCACTCTCACACACACAGGCCGACCCAACCCCTCCCCTCCCTCCAGGTTGGATGCTCGCCTGGTCTTGGGGAGGGCGAGATGGCGGTCGGACGGAGGGACTGGCGGAGGAGAGGGGAGAGAAAAGGAGAGAGAGAGAGAGAGAGAGAGAGAGAGAGAGAGAGATGGCTTCTCTCCCCTTGCTTCTGGTGCACACACACATGCGCTTGCTCTCTCTCTCTCACACACATACAGTGACTGCAGAAGAGAGCAGAACGGTGGAGGCTAGCAGGCAGCCAGGCAGGCTGGGGGCTCCTCTGGGTCCTAGTGCCTCATGGCTATCATGACCTTTGTTGCTATTATTAGAAGCTATTATATCTACAACTGTCTCTAGCAATAATTCTTATTATAATGACGGTGTTTTGTGGACTTGTCAAAGTTCAATGGTTAAACTGTAAATCTGTCTTTGTTTGATTGCTTGCTTAATGCCATGTACTCTGCTTTGGCAAGACCTACAGTCAATAAAACAGAATCGACATTGAATGAGTAAAGCTTACACCAGGTTTCTCTCTCCCTCTCTCTATCTCTCTCTCTCTACACACACACACACACACACACACACACATACACACACACACAAAAACCCCTCAAAAGTGGCGTCACTGAAAAGCTTTCTCACAAGAATTGATTATTTGCAGTGAGGCAGACAAAAAACAACAACAGCAGAGAAAAAGTAGGAATAAACAAACAAATGCAAAGCATTCATGCTGCATTTCTTACGACACTGAGTCCAGTTTTGCACACCCCAGCCTTCTCCCTCAGACTTTGGATTTATCTCGCAGATCATGACATGGCTGTCCTGCTGGAAGGTCTGTGAATGGACAGGGTCTGCCCACTGAACAGCCTTGGAGGGAAAACCTCTTCTGAAGGACCTGCACATAAGGCAATGAGAACACACTCATAACACACTATCAATGCGCTAGAAGGCATGAACATAATGACTGAGTGAAATCACTCATGCAACTTGAAAAATGAAAAATGACACGCACAGCAGGGGTGCCGTAAGGAGGGGGGGAGGGAGGGGGGGAGGGTTAGGACTATTCCAAGGGCACCGACTGACAGGGGCCCTCAAAAAAATATTAGAATGTAGGATTTGCTGGGGTTCTGGGACCCAATGTGAGTTTTTTTTTTTCTTGGGGCCCAAAATCCCCGGTGGTCCCCCCCTAATGCCACTAATGCCACTAAGCACACTGTCAGACCAGGTCTGGAGCTGAAGCCACTCACGTTAGCCTTAAGTCTCCCTCACTGCCAGCAGGCATTCTGCCGCTGCTGTCTGGGAAATGACTGGGGCAGTTTTCCTGAGTCCTCTGTGTGTGTCTTATGGGAGGATGCGCACTGACTGCCTGCTTCAGATCTCTGTTCCTTCAGCAGTCTTTGTGTGTGCATATGTGCTGTAACATTGGTATTGGGCATTCACATTAATATTTTAGTATTTTGTGTGTGTAAATGATGATGATGATAATAATAATAATAATAATAATAATAATAATAATAATAATGCGTAACATTTGTATAGTGCTTTTCTCGAAACTCAAAGCACTTTTTACAGTAATGAGGCAGAAACTCGCCTCAGCTGCCACCAGTGTGTAGCAGCCATCTGGGTGATGCACGGCAGCCATTTTGCAGAATGCTCTCCACACATCAGCTGAGGCGAGGCGGGAGAGAGCGATGGTTTATTTTGCCAGTTAAACTAGGGGGATGATCTGCAGGCAGGCTGTAAAAGCCAGTTTGGGATTTTGGCCAGGTCAAACGTGTGTGTGAAGCATATTTGCCCTATAGGCAAACAGAAGTGATGCACATTCTCCAGGGGGTGGAGTGTTTGACTGTGGGGGCAGTTGGTTGGGCCCTCTTCAGTGGTCAGGTATTATTATTATTATTATTATTATTATTATTATTATTATTATTATTATTATTATTATCATCATCTGGGCAGTGTGCTGACATCAGGGCTGTAGGGACCTTTTGAGAGGCAGGGGCTCAAATTGAGAAAAGGGCACACCAAACTTTTTACAGCACCCATAGAATATGTTTTACCAAAATGAATGAATGAAATGAAAGTGAATGACAGCAACAACAATAAAACAAATATTTATTTCGTTTTTAAATCGAATGAAAGGGGCACCAGCTTCTTTTGCCCCAAGTGCACCCAACCCCCCCCCCCCCCCCCCCCCCCCCCCGCATGATCACATGACAGAGATCTTTGACTAATGGTGACATCATTCAGTCTGCACCGCAGTACAAATTGTACCAAAAACACAGCTGTCCCGTTTATTTATCTTAGCAGTTCTGTTAACACCTAAGACAAGATGTCCCAGGCAAACTAGGAGAATACATTCTTTCAAATGCCGGTTCTTCTCGTGTTGTTATTGAGGGGTACTAGAAGAACTGTGTGGGAGGGGGATGGGGGGGGGGCGGCATCAGTGTGGGAGAACAACTAAAGACAGCCTGAGTGAGACAGAAACAGAGAGAGAGGGAGTATGTGATCACGTCTGACAGAAATGTGTGTGCGCTTGTGAGTTACACAGGGAGATACTGTGCATATGCAAGTTTGCGTGTGTGTTTGTGTGTGCACGTGCGCATGTGCTTGCCTGCATGTGTGTGCATGTGCGAGTGTGCGACTGCATGCTTGAACGTGCATGCGCGTGTATGCATGTGAGCGCATACATGATTCAGGTGCTGAATATTGACAGAAATAGCACTTCTTGCTCATCCCAGTAGCACCAATCACAGAAGCTGCAAATACAATGGTTTCCACAGCAACGCAGAAATAGACTCCGGCTTCCCACTCAGAGACACAAAGTGCAGCAGCCTCATTCGTCCCCATCCAATAATAACCCGCATTAAATACAGAACACAGACGCCATCAAATAGACACACACACACACACACATACACACAAACACAGACACACAGACACACAGACGCCATCAAATAGACACACACACACACACACACACATACACACAAGCGCATACACACACGCAAACACACACACATACACACCAACACACAGACACACAGACACACACACATACACACATACACACACAAATATACACACACACTGACACACACACACACACACACACTTGCGCATGCACACACACACACACATACACGCATGCACACACACACACACACACATACACACACACACACATATCAGTGTGGATAACTGTGCTGAGTAAAACCCGGAGCCCTCCCACATCTGGAACATGGACAGAAGTAAAAGAGCTGTTCCGTGTTTTACTCAGTGCAGTTATCCAGCTAACTCAGTAACCCTGCTCTGTGATACAGGGTTTTACTCAGCGCAGTTATCCAGCTAACTCAGTAACCCTGCTCTGTGATACAGGGGTTTACTCAGCGCAGTTATCCAGTTTACTCAGTAATCCTGCTCTGTGATACAGGGTTTTACTCAGTGCAGTTATCCAGCTAACTCAGTAATCCTGCTCTGTGATACAGGGTTTTACTCAGTGTAGTTATCCAGCTAACTCAGTAATCCTGCTCTGTGAGACAGGGTTTTACTCAGTGCAGTTATCCAGCTAACTCAGTAATCCTGCTCTGTGATACAGGGTTTTACTCAGTGTAGTTATCCAGCTAACTCAGTAATCCTGCTCTGTGAGACAGGGTTTTACTCAGTGCAGTTATCCAGCTAACTCAGTAACCCTGCTCTGTGGTACAGGGTTTTACTCAGTGCAGTTACCCAGGTAACTCAGTGGTCCTGTTTCGCTGGGGCTTCACTCTTCTATGCATGGATTTTTATTCATAAATAGAGTATATTTCTGAAGTTACGGAAAAAACAACACACAAATTGAGATTTATAAAACTTGACGCTGATGCAAAAACATTCTTATGCATATGCAAACTTCAGAGGACGTGTGCACAATTTTCCTTGTGGCTATGTAGCGGTACTGCACTCTCACACTTCTTTCAGAGGAGACTATATTGTTAGTCCTGTACACCTGACATGGAGATGAATAGGCTTTTAGACTACACACGTCTGATTTACTTTTGTGAAAAACATGCAAGACACATGAATTTGTCCCTAGACTAGCTAAAATGCTTGTGAGTCCTGACATTTCACTAAGCAAGGCGAGGCAGTGTTTCCTACCAGTGTGTCTCCCCCAAGGTTTAAATTAAACCCACACCTATGGCTGGAGATCTTGCTGTTAACATTATCAAGAGTACAAAGCTTTATTTAAAATAGTATAGCCAAATAAGAAGAATAAGAAGAATAAGAATTATAAAAAGAAAAAATAAGAAGAAGAAGAATAACAATAATAATAACATACATCTAAGGTTTTAAAACCTAAAATCAATGCACAGCATAAATATGCATCATATGACATGATGACTGATATAAGGAAATCCTAAAGGATACTAAAAGAAATATACACAGCTATGACACAAATTAAACTAATTAAACTTGCAAAAATGTGAAGCACTCACTTTAGGAGACCTAGAACCAAACAAAAGGCATACATGAAGGGAAATGGGTTCAGGATAGAATTAGGTACCTGGGAATTATAAAACTGAAAGATTTGAACCTCTTGTATCATCTGAATAACGAGTGCTTGGAAGCTCAGTTAAAGCAGGACATGAATAGATGGAGAAAGGTTCCTATGTGATTATTTGAACGTATAAATACTATTTGCATGGGCGTACTGCCTTGGTTTTTGTGTTTGTTTCAAACATTACCTATACATATTTATATAATTATACATTAATATGACTCTGCTTACAAACTGGGATACAATGTTAAATTAATTTATATGGGATGGTAAAAAGCCAAGAGTGAAAATGAAGGTATTTAAATTGAGTAAAAAGAAATGGGGGCTTGCTCTCCCTTATCTTAAAAATAATTATTTTGCAGCTCAAATTCAAGGCATAAGAGCCTGGTTGAGTAAAGGCTTTGTGAAGGTCAGTCGAGTCAAGGACAAATAAAGGCTTTATAAAAAAATGCTTCCTTTTTTTTTCAAAGACTTATTCAGTGGCAAAACAATTTGATAAAATCAGGGTTAAAAATACAAGGAAAGTTTGGGATAAAATAAGGCAACTCTACTTAAACAACCACATTCCCATTTTCATAGATATTTACAAGTGAGAAGTTATATTTATAACAGGGATATACAAATAAATACACCTTGTTCTTGTTGAGAAATTAACCCTGCACTATATAAAATTTTAGAAAATGGTTAGGTAAGAGCTAACATAAAGTGGGAGGAGGAACTTACTACACAAATATCAGATGAGGACTGGGAGTAATGGGTATATCAGTGTACAAAACCATGGCGTCTAATTTTTGGACAGAACGTGCATGCAAGATACGGATGTGTTATTTTATCACGCCAATTCAGCAAGCTAAATATAACTTGACTGTCTCTTCAAAATGCTGGTGGGAGTCATGCTGACTTCAGGCATATTTTATTTGGAAATTCCCCGTTTTGAAATCATTTTGGAAAATTTTACAAAAAGAGGTGCAAAGTGTTCTAAAATTCTTCTTTCATATGAACTCAGATTTTATATTGTTGTAAGAAATAGTAGATAATAGGGAGGATTACCTAATGAAAATAGCATCTTTGGATGTGTCACAGATACAAAAATGGAGAGAATTAGTAGAGCAAATTCAAAATATGGAACAGTTAACTTATAAAATTAGGGTAACCTTGAATTTTTGTAAGAAAAACAAGGATTAAATAGATGTACAATGAAAAAGGTAAATAATGTTAACATTAGAAGCTGCATATGTCCTCATTAATAATGATATAGTTGTCTGTGCTGGAGGGTTAGACCTACAACCTTCTGTGTGCACAACCGGCTGTTCTTATTTTTATTTTTTATTATTGTGGGTGTTGTTGATATAGGTGTTACTATTGTTGTTGCTAGTTTTATTATTATTTATGTATCTTGTTACATAATCATTATGGCTATCTCATAATCACAAAAATATATACGAAATTATCAGTACATTGACAATAAAGTACTAAAAAAAATAGGTCTAGACTTGGGAGTGAGCAACTCCATTGAAATAAAATACTTGTAACAAATATTAAGCTATACAATACTGAAACATATAACATTAACATTGCTGTACACTATCAAAACATTAAGAAGAAGAAAGATGCTAAATGGCTACGTCAACTTTATATCATGTGACAATTTTGCGGGGAGTATATCTGAAACTGAGACCATATTTGAGGTCATTCACTGGGGGGACGTCATAAGCATATTTATGCAGGCTGGGATAGGCTCCAGCACCTCCCGCGACCCTGCCCAGGATAAGCGGGTATAGATAATGGATGGATGGATGTAGAGCCAGACCTTCCATTTAGTCCAGTTTCTTCTTCTCTGCCCCATCCACTCTTTGACTCAATATGGACCAACAGGGGGAGCTCTTACTCTTCAGTGAAGTCACTGCAAGAGCTCAGATGCAGCGGAGATGAGATTACCCATCTCCTGTTCCGTTACAGGGCCTAGTACTGGAGGGGAGAGGGAGGCAGGGTGAGTGGACTAGACGGGGGCAGTGTCTTACAACACTTTTTGCAAAAGCACACAATTATCTGCTTTATCTTTCATATTCATAACTTTGGTGGCAGGGTAGGAAATAGTCCTACAGAGTGGCACATCTTGTAACTATTTACCATCTCTTCACAGCCTCAGGTGAAATACTGTACCGAATGTGCTGATGCATGCAGCCCGATATTACACATCAAATATGTGTCCTTGTGAATATAAACATCAGCCACAACCTCCATGGCAACCGGTCTAGCTCACCTTCAAGTTACTGTGCAGTATACACGATAAGACCCTGCAATATCTTTCAGTTATTCATTAGTTTGTCTCTATATGCCCTCTATACATATTCATGACTGTTGAAACATACGCTTTGTGACCCGTTGCCAAGCAACAAGTATATAAATATCCTCAATTATAACGTGAAATTGAATGAAGAAGGCCTTGAGATAAGAGGTCTGGAGGTCCTAAACGAACAGACTGAAGAAGTTTTAAATTTCAGGCTGCTGCTCCTCCACACTGTCAAAAAACCAGTCTAATTATGATGCACATTGTTATCTTTTTATTTTCCACCTCTTACATAGTTCCCAGCCCAGTATTTACGTCTCTAACCTGCAGTTTACGTTTCCATTTCTCATGCAAGGGGTCATATCCAGCCTGTATTTCATGCCAGTTCTACTCTTAATTATTTCATTACCCAAATTATTTATGGAATCTGACATTCCAGGTATATTTTTTTAATAAGCTTTGCCTTGTGTCCCAATAGAATATGTGGTATTATCTAGGAGTGAACTGCCATGGTGTATTGAGCTAACTACCTAAGTGAAGCAGGGTAACTGGTGGAATCAAAAAACCTGCACACGCGTGCACACATGCACACATGCACACACGCACGCACATACACAGACATACACACGCCAGTCCTCCAGGAAAGGAAATGACCATCTCTCAGCTTACCTTGATAGAGTAGGGGTGCCCAATCTTATCCTAAAAGGGTCGTTGTGTGTGCAGGTTTTTGTTCTAGCCTAGGGTAGTGGGTGTAGCTCAGCTGGTTCGCTGGTGAAGCACAGCGAAGGCCTTGCAGCAGTTTGCCATCACAGTGCTCTCTGGTGACGCAACCATGAAGTTCTGGAATAACAACATTGCGCGAGGCTGGGAGAAATTTCACCATTAGCAGACTGGTAACGCGTTTGCCACTGAAACCTTTGGACAGGTGAGAGGCCCGGGTTCTAATCCCACCTGGGACTCAGGCAGATATCTGCACCAGCACTCAGACACCTGAGTCCACTTTTCAAGGTCTTGAGCGAAGACTATGATTAGTGAAGTGGTTTTAGTCAGGTGTCGTAGTGTTGGGCTAAAACTAAAACCTGCACCCACACCAGCCCTTTTCAGAGAAGATTGGACACCCCTGTTGGTATACCGTCTCCCTCTACCACAGGGAACTCAAACTCAAATCCTGGAGTGAAGCTATGTCTCCTGGTGTAACATCCTGCACTTAAGGACTTAATTAAAGTCATTGATTAGCTAAAGATTCTGCATACCTTGCTTCCAAGGACAAAATTGGCTACCAAATTAAAGGAAATCACCAAAACCAGCAGCGACTCTGGCCATCCAGGACTGGAGTTTGAAACCCCTGCTCTACCAGCACCATGTCTGAAACAGCACATTTGCCTACTATTGAGTAAACAAGTTCAACACAACTTGCATACTCAATAGTGGGCAAGTGTGCTTTTTCGAAAACAGCCCACGTGTTTTCTGTAATACGGCAGACTAAAGATTTAACTCCAGTCCAGGACAGCTTCAGATTTTGTAGGTTTTTGTGGTTTCTTTTCAATCAGGAGCCAATTTATGGCTTGGAAACAAGGCGTGTGTACTCAATTAATCCATTTAATTAAATACAATAAAGAAAGCACTTAAATGAAGCACTCAGCATACCCCTTTAATCCAAAAAGAAAGCGAAGTGTTTTTCTGTACTTTCTGGGACTTGGAGCTCTTCAAACGATGGAGCAGCACAGGAAGAGTTGGGCTAACGAGGCCTCACTGACACTCAAAGCAAATATATCCCACAATTCACTGCTCTGGCAATCACATTGTCCCATCCATGATCAGTATGTGGATGGCTGATGTGGATGGATTGGCGACAGCGGGGGCCAATCGTATCATTATCCTGATCGGCCTCTCATGCAATGGATCCTGGGAATGCACAAGATTGCACAGGCACCACGTCTCTGTTTGTGGTGCAAAGATGTACTCCTTGCAGAGGCTGGACCGTAGAATTAGTAAGATTACAACATCAAGGTTAGAACGCAAAATCATCACGATTCACGAACCATCCCAATTTTGATGTATGAAATTATTTCCAATATTCTCTAAATAACTTGCTATAATATGTAGTGTGGATGATAGTTTCTCACTTTCCATACGGAAAAACTTCATCAGAGTTTTATGATTTTCAGGGAGTTTTTTCTTCAAATATTACAGTATAGACCTTCCAGGTTGCAGGTTTATGACATCATTATTTGTGATGAGAAGCCCAAAAATCGTTACTTCTGCTGGCATGCGCTAGGAGAGAGATCATGGCCCACTGGTCCCATCATAAAACCCACAATTCACTGCTCTACTGATCACACTGTCCCAGTCTATACCCACAATTCACTGCTCTGGTGACCACACTGTCCCAGTCTATACCCACAATTCACTGCTCTACTGATCGCACTGCCCCAGTCTATACCCACAATTCACTGGTCTACTGACCACACTGTCCCAGTCTATACCCACAATTCACTCCTCTACTGATCACACTGTCCCAGTCTATACCCACAATTCACTGGTCTACTGACCACACTGTCCCAGTCTATACCCACAATTCACTGTTCTAGTGATCTCACTGTCAGGGTTGTGAGGGTCACACTGAGGAGGTTAACTGTGGAAACCATGATGATTCAAAGCAGGACTATGGGCTCGATTCGGCGGAATTTGTCCTTAACTTGATGTGCGATAAAGTGTCTGTGTTGTGTTTATACAAGCAAAGAGAAAAAATCCTCTGGCATCATCTGCACATCAAACTTAAGAAAAAATCAAGCCTGCAACTGGTTTCAGTTTCCCAACAAGCTACAATAATTAGCCTTGCTTATTTTACGGAAACTGCCAGCGGAGGGCAGTGTTTACCCAGGTTATCAACACTGTGCCATTACCCCCCACCCCCCCACCCCCACCCTTGCCTTAAGACACTGCTCCTGTACATTGTTGCCATGGCGAACGTGCTGCATTTCACCTTTAGTCTGTTTCAGACTCCTTGGACAGCACAGGTTTTATTCCACACTGAGCTAAGGAGTATGAGTCACAGTGGCAGGAAACACCTTTCAAAATAAAAGCGGAACCATCATGGTGCGCAGTGTGTACAGAGAAGTACAGACAAGTGATGCTGACATTCATTACAATCACCCCTTGTTGTTATAACAGCATGCATAAAATAAATTGTCACACATGTTTTCTTCACAGTTGTCCTGGTGACTACAGCAGGTAGATTTCCTGCCATAGTTAAACCCTTTTGAAGATGCTTTTTTGAACGGAAAGAACACAGTTGCTTTCAGTTACCAGTGTGGATTTTTACACTAGCATTAGAATGTTCCATTAAGAGAATTCTAAACACATCTTTGCAACGTCACACTTGAAAGGGTTAAGAACAGACTTAAGTGCAGTATGGGCTTGGATTATAGGTGTATACGTGAGTCCTTAAAGCTACGGTATGTTCTGAGCCCTAAACTGGAAACATTTTCTGTCCCTGGGGTGATTCTGTGAGTTTCTAAAGCTTTGGCCCTGTTGTTAATCGACGCATGCTCCAGGAAAAGGGGCCTCTTGTAAGGGTAGGCGTTCCTGCTACCTGAAAAAGATGTGGCCTCTTCACCGGCTGAGTCACTGTATTGACGTATTTTCTAGGTTCACTTCCCAACTGCTTGCCTTCCTCTTCCAATCCAGGTGAAAAACCGACGACGCGTTTAACCTGTTTGCCGGAGGACGTTTTACTCGCCAGCTGCGTCAGGCTCACAGCCCGACGGTAGCGCGGACGATGCATTAGCACGTCTCCGCCGCGCCGCAGCCGCGCGGAGAGGACATCAGCGCAGCGTACCGCGCGTCCGCTCGGCCGTCCGGGCGGGTCGAGCCGCTGTCGTCGGGATCACGTTTCGACGAAGCGCGTGCGTGTCAGGAGACGCGAGCCGAGCGCTGGCGGCGGCATCGACGCGAGATAACGTGACGAGACGTCCCACGGCTTCGGTACCGTTTGAAATTATTTCGAGACGTGCTCTAAATATAGGGCCGGGGAAACAGACGGACGTGAGTCACATCGCGACCGCGCACTTCCGAGCCGCGCTGGCTCCCGAGAGACGCAGATGAAATGAGATTGTGGAGAGGAGCGAGCAGGGGGGGGGGGGGGGGGTCGGTGCATGACAGTGGCTGAGTTCCCATGTGAAAGATACCTATTCTTGTACAAAGGTGTTTAAATTAGTGTTAATACACGCTTGGGAATGTGATCTATGCTAGCCAGTGCTACAGCGGTGTGGTAGTCATCTTCAGATTGATTGTAGCCGTTAGCCATTAGCTAGGCCTCTCTTCATGCAGAAGGCAACTCCTCATGGACTAACTGGGGTGCAGCAGGGTCACCATTTGCACCCTTGTCTGTGTCAGGTTAGGAAAAACTCTCAATTGATATGCACATTTAAAGTGGGCTACTTCTCATTATCAACACTAATAATGGATGGATCTGGGTGATGATGCCATCACACTAGGGCTAAGTAAGCGCAATATCACTGTCCTGCAGGTCTGCAGGTTCTTCCTGGATATCATCAGGAGGATTTGACCATACCTGACCACATACTCCACCACACCTGACCACATACTCCACCATACCTGACCACATACTCCACCACACCTGACCACATACTCCACCATACCTGACCACATACTCCACCACACCTGACCACATACTCCACCACACCTGACCACATACTCCACCATACCTGACCACATACTCCACCATACCTGACCACATACTCCACCACACCTGACCACATACTCCACCACACCTGACCACATACTCCACCACACCTGACCCCATACTCCACCATACCTGACCACATACTCCACCATACCTGACCACATACTCCACATACCTGACCACATACTCCACCATACCTGACCACATACTCCACATACCTGACCACATACTCCACCGTACCTGACCCCATACTCCACCACACCTGACCACATACTCCACCGTACCTGACCCCATACTCCACCATACCTGACCACATACTCCACCATACCTGACCACATACTCCACATACCTGACCACATACTCCACCACACCTGACCACATACTCCACCACACCTGACCCCATACTCCACCATACCTGACCACATACTCCACCATACCTGACCACATACTCCACATACCTGACCACATACTCCACCGTACCTGACCCCATACTCCACCATACCTGACCACATACTCCACCACACCTGACCACATACTCCACCATACCTGACCACATACTCCTTCGATACCTGACCACATACTCCACCATACCTGACCACATACTCCACCCAGCTGCTCATCCAGGCCAAGCTAATGTCCTGTGTAGATTACTGCAACTCCCTTCTTGCAAGCCAACCAGCCTGTGCCATACAGCCGCTACAGCTTACCCAGAATGCTGCATTCAGAACAGCGTTCTTCTTTCTGATATGTTACCAGGGATCTACAGGAGTCTTTTTGAATTTCGTGAGCTTTAAGAAAAATATTATTTTTCCGTCTTATTTCATGCCAAATGTGCTCATTCTAACAGCCATGTCAGACACAGCCTTTCAGATCCTGGCCCACTGCTCTTGAGAGGGCTGATGGCTTCGCCTCCCAGGGCTGCTGTCGAGCGTATTTTCACGCGTTCTCCCGCGCTCTCACACACGCCGCCGACCGCCCCAGGGCTCGTCACGGGTCCAGCAGGCAGACGGCTGAATAATTCTCTTCCATCGAAGGAGCGCTCCAACGGTTCCCTCCGGCCAGCCTCCCCGCTCGCCCCACGCGATGATTTGTCTCGGTCCTTCACGCGGGGGAGAGGGCGTACCTCATCGCGTTTCACGGTCCGACGCCCGGCTCATTCCCCGAAACGATTCCGTATACGCAGCCACATTTTCGCTGTCTGGTGCGAGTTTTCTCCTCGCTGTCTTTCATTTTCGGAGAGTAAATTGGAGAGTAAATTGGTTGTTCGCCGAGGCAGTCGGGGGAAGAAAGGCTGTCACAGAAGGGTCGTCCTTGGCCCCAAGCACCATGCAGCAGGAACATGGCTCAAATGGCTAGAGGAGCTATTACATGGAAGAGTGTGAGACAACCAAGGATGTATAATGAGCACTATATATATTCTCCGGACTCCGGGAAGAATAAGGAGGGAACGGTTCAGAGTGTTCTAATTTAGGGCTTTTACCATCAAGGAGAAGCGTGACCCAAACAGCAGGACGTAGCTTTATTTTAGGAAGGAGAATGTTCAGTGCCTGAGCGCTAGCGAATCTTGGTTGTGCACACAGCATCATCCGGGCGCACGACCCTATTTCTGACCGTACGTTCCTCATGCTTTCTACCCTATGAACACTTGCCCTGTGGTTCACTATTAACTACACATGCCAAACTGTGTGAAGAATTATTATAGCCAAATAACTTGCCAACGTGTGTGAAGAAAGAACCTGCATTATCTGTGAATCAATAGCTGTGGACAAATATTGAATGAAATTGAGCCAGCGTGTCGACGTGTTTTCAACTGTTTGCTGATTAGATTTATTGCCATACATATTGTAATATATATTTCCCCACTGGCTAATGGTTACAGCTCCACATGCCTGATATTGTAATATGATACTGGAGATGATACAGTGGATTTCAGTCAATGTAGACACTGCCTCAGGGATGAGGGCCTTGGGGCAGCCCAGAGTCTCCAGGAACAAAGTGCCTCCTTTCTGCACTCTGTCAATAGCACAAAAAAGACCAGTCCCTCGGGTACAGTGTGCATTGCTGTTCACAGGCCTACCTGCAGACAGAGCCCAGAATCACAGGCCTACCTGCAGACAGAGCCCAGGATCACAGGCCTACCTGCAGACAGAGCCCAGAATCACAGGCCTACCTGCAGACAGAGCCCAGGATCACAGGCCTACCTGCAGACAGAGCCCAGGATCACAGGCCTACCTGCAGACAGAGCCCAGAATCACAGGCCTACCTGCAGACAGAGCCCAGGATCACAGGCCTACCTGCAGACAGAGCCCAGGATCACAGGCCTACCTGCAGACAGTAACCAGAATAACAGGCCTACCTGCAGACAGAGTCCAGGATCATAGGCCTACCTGCAGACAGAGCCCAGAATCACAGGCCTACCTCTAGACAGAGACTAGAATTAGGCCTACCTGCAAACAGAGCCCAGGATCATAGGCCTAGCTGCAGACAGAGCCCAGGATCATTGGCCTACCTGCAGACAAAGCCCAGGATCATTGGCCTACCTGCAGACAAAGCCCAGGATCATTGGCATACCTGTATGTGTCTGAATCAGGAACAAGCTGGTTAATTCAGTGCTGTGGATTCGTTATGTCACAGCCAACGCGTTCTCCTCTGGAAACAGAGAAGAGGTGGAGGGGGTGGGTGTGTGTGTGTGTATCTGGGAAATAAGGTGCATAGTCAAGGGAAACTAGATCCACTAAAGCATTGATTGAATCAGACCACAATTTTTCAAAATGGTGTACATGTTTCTCAGAACATTCAGAGTAAATGACAGGTAGAAGTAAGGGGATTCCATTGTCTGTTATCCCTGACACCTGTACTACACAACCATATGTTACAACTGACCACAGACTTATACCTGCATGCCACCATGGAATATTCAGCATGCAGAAATGTCCTTCTAGCTTTCCAATTACAGATAGCGAAACAGTGACTTGATTACGTAAAAGTAGGAAAAGAGGGTTAAAAAAACAGAAAGATGTGTGTGAGTGTGAGTGTTGAATACACATTGTTCTGATAAGGTGCTATGTGACACATCCTGCGCCGAGCCACACTGTGTGTGCAAGTGTGTGTCACCCAAAACTGAGTCTTCAGACTTCGGTTTTTGATGAAAACTCTGAGATTGATGTGGCAGTTAGCCTGTGTCTGATACTGGAATAAATCACACGTTTGGACAATCAGGCAATATTGACACCAGTATTCAATCAAAACGGAGTCATAGTAAGGGCCAGTTCTATGGCAGCAAAACAGCCAAATAAATAAATAAATAAATAAATACATAAATACAATTTTAAAAATCCCAGATCAATCCAGTTCCATTTTCTTTCCATGCAGGTATTTTTGTAGAAGTTCAGCAGTTTTTTAAAAATTAATCCAAGGGTCATTTTAAATGTACTTTTGTCCAAAAGTTCATGGAGTTTATATTGCAGAGCCACAACTAGTTTCGTTGACATTTGAATATGTTAGTTCTTGTTACCAGACTAGGACTAGTCTAGCCAGGGACTAGGGCCCTGTTTCACGAAGCAGGACTACTGAGTTAGCTGGATAACTGCACTGAGTAAAACCCGGAACAGCTCTTTTTACTTCAGTCCATGTTCCAGATTTGGGAGGGTTCCGGGGTTTACTCATTACAGTTATCCAGCTAACTCGGTAATCCTGCTTTGTGATGTATGGCCCTGCTCATGGCTGCAGTGAGATTCAGAGACTGGGTGACAGGGATTGTAAACAGACAGCCGCCATGTTGAACTCATTGTGAAATATGGTTGTTGCACCCTCAGGCAAGGTAATTAACCTGCTCTGCTTCTGTAATATCCGCCTGTATAAATGGGTAAGGGTTGAAAAGGAAGACATACAAATTGCCCGGGATGATTGGGGCTGCTAAGCAACAAGTACTGTAGTCATAAAAAAACTATTATCTTTATCTGAACAGTACTGTAGTAATAGCCTGATTATGTGATCCCTTACACATTTAATATATTATATAGGGTAGACGGCACATTGCACCTGCAACGGATAAGTGGCCCCCAACCCTGATCTGAGAAAAGCCCCATTTATGGCGCTTTTTATTCAGGCTCAAATTGCAGTATTCCTAAAATATAAAGAGCCGTTAACTTCCTAAATTAGTTCATTAGTTTGGATGTCTAATTGAGGATGAGTTGCCCTCTCGTGTCAGAAACAGATATTCATGTAATGAAGAATGAGCATTCCATAATCGTTTAAGGACTTTTCATCAGTTAGTACAGCTCTGACAATTAATGCTTTCATTTTCTGTAATGTGCTGTAGCAAATCACTCCACTTGAAAAGAGGTCCCCTTTTTCTTGATTAACTGATTTGCCAACCGCTGAAATCAGCAAAGTCCTAATTGGTTAAAGCCTGCACATACTATAATATTTGTCAAAAATGAAGAGTGACGACAAGACAAATGATAAGGAGTCAAGTCTGTAGTGTGTTCAAATCTGTTTAAGCACAAAATGATGGAACGTATATTCGTTTTCAACAGCTGTAACTACACTGGTGGCAGTGAAGCCCAATGGGTACAGAATTAGCTTTGTAGGAACACTGTTGTTGTACCCTTGAGCAAGGTACTTAACCTGCATTGCTTCAGTATATATTCAGCTGCATGAATGGATGTAGTGTAAATTCTATGTAGGGATAAAAAAGGCATGTAAGTCACTCCGGATAAGAGCGTCTGCTAAATGCCTACAGTGCAATATAATGCAATGTAATACAAGAGATTGCTTGAAAGCAAAGTCAGCATAAGCAGGGGTACACCCGAACCAGGGGTGAGAACCAATTCTATAGATCAGTGGTACCCAAACTGCCCCTCTGGGACCCCCCACGCAGATCCAGGTATTTGGTGTGTTCCATCTCGAGCAGACCTGATGAAACTAATCACGGGCTTGAGTGATTGCATCAGGTGCGCTTGAGATAGGACAAATCAGTTACCTGGATCCAGGTGGGTGTCCCCGGGGGGAGGTTAGGGAAACACTGGTGTAGATGACATCCAGTCCTGATCCCGGATTGGGGTGAAGCCACGCCTCCTCCAATGAGATCACCTGGCATTGCTCGTGGGCATCATAAAAATTTGAAATGGGGGACAATTCACACATCTGATCTTTAATCTAATTGGTTATTGCACCGTGTTCCTCATTGCTTCTGCTACACACACACATACACACACACATATATACATGCACACACACACACACACACACACGCATACACACACACATACACACACACAAACACACACACTCTGTCTCCCACACACACACACACACACACACACACAGTATATACATACACAAACACACACACACATACACACACACGTATAAACATACACACACACACCCTGTATGTGAAGCACCATTTTAAGCCAGAATACAGAGCATCCCAGCTAGTACAGAACTTTTGGCAAACCTAGAGTCAAAATGGCTCCCTCGCAGAGCCCTGGAGACATGCAGATACAGTTCCAGACAGTCGGCCATATTCTGGGGCGAGAGAAGCTGGAGGCACCACTCAGTGAACTCGAGTCATGTCCATCAAACTGAGAGCTTCTGAAATGTCTTGGCAATGTGATGCTGAAAAGTGCAATCAATGTCGGGAGAGGGCTGAAACACACTCGAGTCTGAACGCTGTCTGTCTGGTGGCCTTTCAGAACTCACATGCTCTTCATAAAAACCTTTCTCCTGGGGAGCTGCTACAGGTGTGCTCATTTTTATGAGGGCTAGTAAGACGGTAAGTATGTGTGCAAGTGGACAAGAGTATTGTATGTGAGAGAGCATTTGAATATTAGCATGTGTATTAAGAGTTGATTTGTGTGGATGGGTATCTTGGTGAATGTGGGTAAGTACGCATATACATGCAGTTTGTGTGCGTGTGCGTTTGTGTGCATATGCTTGTATGGCTGTGTGTGGGCACGTTTGTGTGTGTGTGTGTGTGTGCATGTTGCCATGTAAAAAAGTTGTGTAAGTCATTCTGGATAAGAGCATCTGCTAAATGCCTGTAATGTAAAAAAAAATGTAATGCATGAGTGTGTGTTTGCGTCTGTGTGTGTGTGTGTGTGTGCCTGTGTTCATGTGTGTCTATGTGTGCTTATATGTGTGTGTGCATGCATGTTTCCGTGTGTGTGTGCGCGTGTGTGCGTGTGCATGTGCGTGTGTGCATGCAAGTGTACATGCATGCACGTGTGTGTGTGTGTGTGAGTATGTGTGCATACATGCATGTGTGTGTGAGTGCATGTGTGTGAGTTTGTGTGGGCATGCATGCATTTGTGTGTGAGTAAATGTGTGCATTCGTGTGTGTGTGTGCATGTGCGTGCATGTTCGACCGTGAGTGAGTGTGTGTGTGTGTGTGTGTGTGCGTGCATGCATGCGTGTGTGTGCATGTGTGTATCTACGTGCATGTGTGTGTGCATGTGTGCGCATGTGCCTGTGTGTGCGTGTGTGTGTGTGTGTGTGTGTGCAGGTGAATTGAGCTGAATTAAAAAAATAAATCAATAAAAAAATCAATCAAGTCTAGACTGCAGCGTAGGGGTGGTACCATGGAAAGAGCCCAGAGCTGCGGGAGAAGAGCTGTGGATCTCTGTGTCCTGCAGGTCAGTGAGACAGATAAACTCTCTATTATCCTCAAAACACAAGGGAGGGCTATTTCTCCACATTTTAATATCAAACACCCCATTGTAAAGGGAGTAAAAGCCCCCATCCTTCTTGAACAGGGACAGTGGCGGGTAGTTGGCCATTTGTAACATTCTAGAACTGCTTTGAAAACAGGAGGGATTCACCAATTCCCTGGTCCTCACCTGACATCATAAACAAGGCCTTGGATTAAAAATGGGTGTGATGGCCCAGAAGCCATAAAATCAGGTATTCTTCATCTCCACAGACACCCAAGAAGTCGGTGGCAGTAAACAAGCCCCGATATGGAGTGAGAGACGATCACCGCTCCCCGCCGTCTGTGTCATCTCCATCGTTTATTCGGAGGGTGCTAATTTTCCCGCTCGCGCCATCTGCCCATGGGACTCCTCAGGAAAGTTGTTGACTGTAAATCACAAAAACGGAGCAGAGACAAAAACAAGCCGACAAAGAGAAGGCGAAAGCTTCTGTCAACAGAGCCACACTCTGCCAAGCGGAGACCTTACAGGAACCGAAGTGCTGGAGTGCTTATGCTCCTGCAGACACAGAAATGTGCTCTCTGAAAAGAAAGACCTCGAAGCCAGATTTATTTGTTGTCACGAATACCCAAGTCTTTGAATAACAAACGATGCTTCCATTAGCAGTAAGCGAATGCTTCAAAAACGGCACCCAATAGGCACATATAATTTCTGCACAAGTCTGAGGGTTGTTATTTCAGCCAAAAAATGTATTTACAGTATGGATTTTTATTTGGGGGAAGGGGGGATGGTTGGGGAGGACAATACGTGCAGTGCCACCTTGTGGACTCTGATTGTTATTACACAATGTCTAACAACATTGTGATTACAGAAATATAGCTAACTGTGATTACAGACACATATGTTAATGTGACTATATGCATACACTACATGGCCAAAAGTATGTGGACACCTGACATTCAGTATCTCATCCAAAATTATGGGTATTAATATTGAGATGGTCCACCCTTTACAGCTATAACTACCTCCACTCTTCTGGGACAGCTTTATTCTAGATGTTGGAGCATTGCTGCAGGGATTTGCTTTAAGAGAATTAGTGAAGTCGGGCACTGATTGGGCAATTAGGCCTGGCTCAGTTGGCTTTCCAACTGATCCCGAAAGTGTTGCATGGGGTTGAGGTCAGAGCTTTGTGCAGGCCAGTCAATTTCCTCCACATCAAACTAGTCAAACCATTTCTTTATGGACCTCGCTTTGTGCACAGGGGTATTGTCATGCTGAAACAGGCAAGGGCCTTCCCCAAACTGTTGGGGAAGCACAGAATCGCTGAGAATGTGATTGTCTGCTGTAGCAATAAGATTTGCCTTCACTGGAATTCAGGGGCCTAGCCCAAAGCACGAAAAACAGCCCCAGACCAAGGGGTGTCCATATACTTTTGGTCATATAGTGTATGTAACTGAGATTGCAAAAAAATCTGTGCCATCTCACTGTGATTACAGAAGCATATTTAACTGGGATTACAGACGCATATTTACCTGTGATTACAGATGCATATTTAACTGTGATTACAGATGCATATTTTGTGATTACAGACACATATTTACCTGTGATTACAGAAGCATATTTAACTGTGATTACAGAAGCATATTTAACTGTGATTATAGACGCATATTTAACTGTGATTACAGATGCATATTTAACTGTGATTACAGATGCATATTTTGTGATTACAGACACATATTTACCTGTGATTACAGAAGCATATTTAACTGTGATTACAGACGCATATTTACCTGTGATTACAGAAGCATATTTAACTGTGATTACAGATGCATATTTTGTGATTACAGACGCATATTTAACTGTGATTACAGATGCATATTTAACTGTGATTACAGACGCATATTTAACTGTGATTATAGACGCATATTTAACTGTGATTACGGAAGCATATTTAACTGTTATTACAGACGCATATTTAACTGTGATTACAGATGCATATTTAACTGTGATTACAGACACATATTTTGTGATTACAGACACATATTTAACTGGGATTACAGACGCATATTTAACTGTGATTACAGACACATATTTTGTGATTACAGACACATATTTTGTGATTACAGACGCATATTTAACTGTGATTACAGACACATATTTAACTGTGATTATAGACGCATATGTAACTGTGATTACAGACTCATATTTAACTGTGATTACAGACGCATATTTAACTGTGATTACAGACGCATATTTAACTGTGATTACAGACGCATATTTAACTGTGATTATAGACGCATATTTAACTGTGATTACAGATGCATATTTAACTGTGATTATAGACGCATATTTAATTGTGATTACAGATGCATATTTAACTGTGATTACAGACGCATATTTAACTGTGATTACAGATGCATATTTAACTGTGATTACAGACACATATTTTGTGATTACAGACACATATTTAACTGTGATTACAGATGCATATTTAACTGTGATTACAGACGCATATTTAACTGTGATTACAGACGCATATTTAACTGTGATTACAGACGTATATTTATCTGTGATTACAGACGCATATTTAACTGTGATTATAGACGCATATTTAACTGTGATTACAGATGCATATTTAACTGTGATTATAGACGCATATTTAACTGTGATTACAGATGCATATTTAACTGTGATTACAGACACATATTTTGTGATTACAGACACATATTTAACTGTGATTACAGACGCATATTTAACTGTGATTACAGACGCATATTTAACTGTTATTACAGACGCATATTTAACTGTGATTACAGACGCATATTTAACTGTGATTACAGACACATATTTATCTGTGATTACAGACACCCTTTCCTTTGTGAAAAAATTAGGGACTTCTTTATGTATTTCATAAAATCTCCCCTCCCCAGGACCACCACCCACCCTCTTCTCTTAGACCCCTCATTGTAAATGTTACATGTATGTCCTGCAGGGGTTCCTGGTATTGACATCAGGTCTGCAGGTTGCACTGAAAGGCCCTGTCAGTCTGTTGCTTCCCAGGTGGCCGGAAGCCTATCGATCCGAAGCCAGCGTTTCAGAAACAGGGCCTCACAAGCGCAACCAGCCGAGCAGGTGACACGGGGACAGCAGTTAAGAGCCCCGAGGGGCAGTGTCGGAAAGGCCCTGAATCGATCCGTACCCTTTTAGAAAAACAAACCAACCAGCGTGGGCCAATCAGCGTGGGCCAACCAGCGTGGCAGGAACCTTCCGCAGTAACACCGCCAGGGCGGGTGGGGGTGGGGGGGGGGGGGGGTTGGGGACGCAGCTGAGCTTTTTACTTTGTGGGATCACACAAAAGCGTTCAGTCTCTCTGATGGCTTCAGCTGCAGTCAATTTGGTAGCAAGTTAAAAGGAGTCATTTTAGCAAAGCCATTTTTATTGTGTATAAAAAGCACTCATGATTCTGCATAAACAAGGCAAAATCAGGAAGGGGGTCCTGTTGGTCACACCAGGCCATTATGGGCCAGTTCTGCAGACACAGATTAAACTTAGTAATGGACAAAATTATTTTTTGTATGGAGAATCTACATTCAAAAATTAGATTTGGTCAAGGACTAGGCTTCATCTGGGTCTGTGAAACTGGCCCTAAGTGTTTGGAAAATAAACATCAGAAGAGATCATGTGCTTGACTCATTCAGTCTTCTCATTGGTTCATGTTCATACTTCCTGATGTTGTTCCAAAATCCAATTAGAATACAGCTACTTTATGGTAAACTATTTTTAATTGTAACTTACTGCTGGGTGTCACCATAGTTCAAACAGAATTTTGAACACAATGTACAAAATAACGCAAATATCACACATTCTGTCTCTGCCATTCTTTTAGCATTGCACCAATGAGGGAGGAGAAAAGTGGTGTTATTGGCAATTTTTAAAAGTCTCATATTTTAATATAACATATTTAATACCTTTCAATCAATGTGTGTTGATCAGTTAGCTGGATAACTGCACCGAGTAAAACCCAGAAACCCTCCCAAATCTGGAACATGGATTGAACTAAAAGGAGCTTTTCCAGGTTTTCCGGCTGACTCAGAAATCCTGTTCCGTGGTACAGGCCCTTGAGAGCCAGCAGCAGGGCACAGTCCCTTCAAAAAATCAACCCAAAACTGTCTCTAACTTCCTGGGGCTGCAGCAGGCCAATCAGAGAGCACCTGAAGGTAGAAGGAACCAATCAGAGAGCACCTAGAAAGGGTGCACTCTATCCCCATGGAGTCAATTTGCCGGGGGAAAGCTCCATAAATAGATGGCAGGGTTATGCAGAGGATCATTTTTTGGTGTGCTTTTCAGATCCTATACAGGAAAGTGCAGCTTTGATATGTATGTATGAGGTTTTTACACACACACAGTCACACACGCACACACACACATACAATACATACATACAGAAACACACACACAGGCATTCAGTATACACATACACAAACACACACACACACACACACTCACACAGTATATACATACAGAAACACACACAGTGTCTCTCTCTCACATACACACGCACACACGCATACAGCATTTACATACACACACAGTCACACACACACAAACAATACACACATATAGAAACACACACACAGGCATTCAGTATACACATACACAAACGCACACAAACACAAACACACACACACACACACACACACACAGTATATACATACAGAAACACACACAGTCTCTCTCTCTCTCACACACACACACACACACACACACACGCATACAGTATTTACATACATACACATACACACACTCACACACGCACACAGACAGGTGACAAATTAAAGGAAAAACCTGAATAAATGAGTGGAGAAACATAACAAATGCAGATGCTTCCATACAGGTTTACTGTATGATACAATTCAGCAATTAATGTCCTATCTTGTTCTGGTGCATGTATAAAAATGCCCCATCCTAATTTTCAACTGTGTTCCCTCGGCAGCAAAAACAAGCACAAATCACAATGCTAATATAGTATACTTCACAATAAAACAAGGAAAAAACACATTATAAAAACAAAAAGAAAAAACATTGTACCACAACAATCCATTTTTTTTCGGTCTCTAAGAGTGCAGTTTAACATCATTAGATGAGGACGCACATGCATAATGCAGGTTAAGACGAGGAGTGTCTGGCTAATAGCAGAATGGCAGCATTTTAATCTGTTCAGTATTTGTATATATGTATCTGTCACAGATGCGGAGGAGTTACAGCCAGGCAGTCGAATGCTGAAGTCGACGCCGTTGTGGAGATTCAAAGCCTCAGACAGTCAGCTGATTGCTGGGCTGGCGAATCTCATCAGGAGACCTGAAGCAGCAAGGTCACCTTCAGGAACACGTCCCACGTTCCTGCTCTCCTTTCCCAGCATGCACCAGTGCCTTTGGGAGTGCTTTCCACTCCGTGGTACATGCTAGTTTATAAATCAATAGATTTTTATTTATTTTTCTCAACAGTTAACAGCAGCAGTACACCTAGCACTTTTAACGCAATGAAAATATTAACATGGGATATAATGACAGTTTCTGTCTCTTCTTAAAAATACTGCTGTTATTACTTTTTATTATAACAGTAATTCTTTCTTTTTTTTGCGTTCTAACAGTGTAACAGTCCTAACAGTGTAGCATAATGGTCAAGAACCTGTGTTTGAAACCCCCAGATCCCAGGTTCGATTTCCACACTTGCTGTTCGACTTCCGTAAAATATCTGGTTGTATGTATCCGTACAGCTAAATACGATATGTATTGAATGTTAGTTGCGTAAGTCGCACTGTGTGTAAAAGAGCATCTGCTAAAATGCAAATGCAAAGTCAAAAAAAGTACGGAACATTATTGGGGAAGGTCATGGAATAATACAGACTTCCGGGGGGGACAAGCCTTCAACTTCAAAAAGTAACCAGAGACACAGCATCCCAATTTCCCAGCAGTATTCCTGATGGAAAGATATTAAATTTAGCAGCTCTGCATCCCATTTAGCCCAGAGAGGAAGGCTCCCTGGGACTGATAGCTGTGAAAAGAAGGAGCGAAACGGGTCAGGAGTGGGTGGGGCCACTTCTCAGGCAAAGTGACATTTTGGAGGTCCCCAGGGGGTACGCGCAGAGATGGGGGCCGGAGGAAGAGAGCCCGTCCCATAGCAGAGTGACAGGACACCCTCGTCTGAAAGAAGGGCACCTTGAGCCCCTGGGCAGCCCATGGCTCTCCGGAGCGACTATAAATAACATCCCACCGCTGTCCGCGTCACCGCTAGCCTTCAGTGACCACGCCCGGGATTCTGACCTCCGCCATCAACCTCAACGGATCCTTCACTAGCACAGAGCGAAGTACAGCCCAATGCTATTCCCAGCCACTGCTGTGGGACACATCCGCTGTGCAGCGTTGTATGGTGGTTAGAGGACTCGACTTGTAACTGAAAGGTTACAGGTTTGATTCCCAGTTGGGGCATTGCCATTGTAGCCTCCGGCAAGGTCCCCCCCAGAAATACTCAGATCAATCTCCAGCTGTATAAACGGTAAGTTTTGTAAGGCACTGTGAACATGAGAGTCCTCCAAATGTGTCCTAATAATGTGCATTCAAAGTACAGTAAGACAATAGGAATTACAAACAGTCAGGGTACGATATAAACCTGGTCCCACAGACAGACCGCACAAAGTACTACAGAGAGAGCAATCACAACTCCCCTCTTCTTCAATTAATAATCCCCTGCTTGGCCCAAAACCCAGTAGGCCAATTAAATAATTATGGGAATGAAAACATAAACTAGAGAGGCAACACAAGAGTCTGGGACGACTAAAAGGCCTCCATTAGAAGTCACAGCGCGGATGATTCACAGCATTCTGAGGCAGACTATTTACCCTCAGCCTCCGGTCTTGCGTGGTGCACAGAAATGGTGTTAGCGGCTTCAGGGGGAAAAGGTTCAAAGCGCTCCTTCAAACATGCAAATGTATGCGCCGTTTCCGATCCCCGGCAGAAAATGACTGAGCGCATGTCTTCATTGCTTTTCATGCCTCCTGCTTACAGTACAGATAATTCTGAGGTCTTGTCAGCAGGACTTTAATGTAAGTTGTGTGATTTATTCACAGGGTGGGTGACCCGGCTCATATTAGCTAGTGAAACAGAAAAAAATAATTCACGAGCATGTCTTCTGAATATTATTGTCACAAGTTAATGTGGAGGCCTTTTCCCTTGAAATTTAAAAAGGTGTCGAATCGTAAAATGAGAACGATTCTTCACGGAATCATTTGTCATATAGCATATTAAATGAAACCAGGAGTCATTAAAAATACAAGGATGTGAATACGAGACATTTATGCCTTAGCAACATGTAGCTGTTTCTGTTATAATGTGGGTTTAAAAGAGTAAATCATCTCAGAACAGACATTAAAAGGGTCTATTTAGGAACGATTAACAGATTGTTACAATTCAGGGGTTGCAACTGTAGGACAGGAACTAAAACCAGCATACACGCTGGGTACCCGAGGACCAGGTCTGAATACCCCTGGATTTCTCCAGCTGTTTTTAAGTACAAATCAAATCAGGTTTCCCAAAAAATCACACAAGCACCATAGCTGAAAGAGCCAGGGAACAACTTCAAACTGCGCAGATGTCACCTGGTTAAGAATATCCCGTTTCACGATCAAAACGTGGAATGTTTGTTTTATGTTCATGTATTGAGCTGTCGCCCCCCCATTGTGATGTCATCCGTGATTCAGCTGAGCGGAAAAATCAAGTAGACCGCATCCCTGTCGGGTAGAGGGCTCTCTGTCAAACCTGCCAATCCTGAGAGATGAAAGAGCATCCTACAGTGACTCTTCTGCAAGGCTTTTCTTTCTTCTTCTTCACTCCTTCTATCTTAGATTCTATCCCTTATACAGTTAAACTTTTTATCATCTGAGCAGACACAACCCATCTGTTAATCTAATCGTATGTAAATAGCACCTCTTAACATTTAATACTGACATTTAAGTTGATCCGGGTACGATTATGTGACTTGATTTGAAATGGCTCTCTAAAAACAAGAAATTGTAAACCTTCCGTGATTCCTAATAAGCTTACCTAACACCAAACTGAACGACTTGCCACTTCTGTTTAATTATAAATGGTGTGTCAACAGTTGTGTCAATGTTGTGACTGAGAAGTTTCAAACTTTATCTCTTTTTTTTTTTTTTTGCTTGAGTTCATATTCAGTTTGGATATAAATTATCTGTGCAAAACATTACATTACAGGAATTTAGCAGATCACCATATCCAGAGTGAGTTACACAACTTTTTACACAGCATTTACATTGCATCCATTTATAAAGCTGGATACATACTGATCTAACTCCTCCTTATCCATTATACTGCACTGCCGCAAAACTGCATAACTAACAGTTTTGTTACCTCAGGAAAGAAAAAATAAAAAGTTCATATTTTAAAATGTGTACAGTGATATATTTAGAAATGTCAAGTTATGCTACACGTTAAACTGGGCCAACAGAATTCTGAAAGCACAATCGAACAAGGCGGTACATATCTTCTAAATGAAGCCATGGAGAAGACCCACCGTTCGGTCCCATACATCAGAGGGAATCTGCTGCTAATAACTGAACTAACGGCCATTTTCCTCGCTTGGCTTTGTCCCACAGTTTGAGTCCGTAATAACGTTCTCCCGGTCTGATATCATCAGGGGATTTACTCCATGACAGGGAAGAGGTCCGCGGCAGAGAGATGTAATTAGCCTGAGGCAGATGCCGCTTGGTTAATTATAAGCATCAGATGCAGGGGGACGAGGTGGCCAGATCCTGCCCTTCAACGTGGAGGAGGCAACCACTCAGACACTCAGACGCTCCGCACTGTGTCCTAACACCACAGCAAAGTGCAGAGAGTGTGTGAGTATGAGAGTGTGTGAGTGTGCGAGTGTGAGTGTGTAAGTGTGTGAGTGTAACTGTGTGTGAGTGTGTGAGTATGTGTGTGTGAGAGTATGTGTGTGAGTGTGAGAGTGTGAGTGAGTGTGTGTGTGTGAGTATGTGTGTGTGTGAGAGTGTGAGTGAGTGTGTGAGTGTGTGTGTGTGTGTGTGAGTATGTGTGTGAGTGTGCGAGCGTGAGCGAGTGTGTGAGTGTGTGTGTGTGTGTGTGTTTTACCAGAGATTATCCACCAACAGCTCATCGCTGCTGAGTCACCAATAACAACTCATCGCCAGTCACACTTGATGATTCTTGAAGGAACAAATTCACCCAAATACATTAAAAAATATATTTTTACCATATACAGACGATAAAATAAATACCCAGAGCACGAGAGAGGAAATGCCCTTCCTGAAAAGATTAAGATTTTCGATTTAGATACAGCAGACAGCTAATGATTAAGATGTACATGAAATGTTAATAAAATGCTTGATGGAAATGGTGCTGCAAAGCCAAACCAGAAGACTGCTTTTGCTGAGCATGACAGCATTTTAAAAATTATTCATTTAATAACCAACAAGAACTAATCCAGACAATTGACTGGTTTAATATTATAATAAACAAAAGTTAGAGTGTACAGGTTGTACTGCATGTGGTTAGCTTTTTCTTTCACCTCTTCTGTAATCTCCTGTAATAATGACTCTTGAAGAAAATTATCACTGGTCAACCTTAATAAGCAAATCACCGATAAGCAGCTGTAACACCCGAGTCATAACTAACACTTCATCACCTCCCATCAGCTTTTCACTGATTGGTCATTTCTCGCAGCACAAGCCTACCTTGCTGCAGTTTTCAGTCGTCATTGGTCAGTCATCACCAACAGGTCATGGACTGCTTCAGCCCTGTTCCTCCCCTGCCCATGCCTTGATGGAGCCTAGAGCTCCAGATCCATCACCCTGCTCCTCTAAACTGCACTATACTGAACTGTCTTCTATTATTCCTGTTAGCTTTCACCTCAGCTGTAACCATTCTATTTGCTGTGATATATCTATTGTAGCATTTCTGCTATATTCTATTCTACTGCTACGTTACACCAGGCTGGCCAGTGTAATATATGCTCCCCCTCTATAGTCGGGTTGCTCTCAAGATTTCTTCCCGTTGGGGAGTTTTTTCTCACTACCTTTTGAGGGTTTTCTCCCCATTGGGAGTTTATACCTCATGTACTTGCTATTTGGGGGTTCAGGCCTGGTGTTTGCTCTGCTTGCTCTTTTTGCTCTGTCTCTTGCCTTGCTACTCTGTAAAGTGTCTTTGTGACAGTTCTTTGTAAAGCACTATACAAATAAAATTGAATTGAATCGAAATGAATCACCCTCCAGTACACATTGCCCAGCAGTTTCCACTGTTCAGAGGACACTAACACCTCTCTCACTCATCACATTTCAATAGTTTAACACGAGCCTTTCAGAAAATGCGTATTATCTCCAACTATAACAATCACTGCAACAGTATCTTCAGTGACTCATTACCCACAGTGCAATTCATAACCAGCATGGATCCGTGGAGAATTCACCATCCTTCATCGGATGATCTCTGATTAGGTAGCAAGAACAGGTCATCATCAGCCAATAGCTGACATCGTAAAGGCATCACTAACAATTAAAATAGGCCGTCATTTCACTGCAGTAATAACCTATCCCTAGAGTCAAAATACATTATCCTCTCCTCACGTCGTTCATCATTACTCATAATAGAGCCGCCCGAGCAGCATAATTAGAACATTAATTATGTTCTAACAAACACCGTCAGCTGCAAATAATTGCCCAAAACAAAGTCAGACTCTGGCCTGGTGATGCGTGCAAGCCTTGCCTGAGGAAAGTCTCTAATGACAGAAAGCGGTACCCGAACAGGAACACTGGCACTGGTGTACACAGAACGACGGAATAAAATCAACTTCAAAAGGAAAAACAGATCGTAACTTCTCAGCAGTTCAGCAGTCATGCTATTTCATATGATCCTTGCTGTTTGTCCTACTTTTTCAACTTTCTGATTAATTTTTCCTAATTACTCACTCTCCTTGAACTTGCACGTAATCAGGTCAGGACTAGGGCTGAAAACATCCTCCAGTGCTTTTAGTTCCAAATTAATTTTTTAAAACCAAATTACACAGCTTTCCAGAGCAAAAACCAACATCTTGTTGAAATACTGTTCCAGTGTGTGGATGGACCCCCGTAGTCTGGTATGTATGTGTTAAGGCACTGTTCCAGTGTGTGGATGGGCCCCATGGTCTGGTATGTGTGTGTTAAGGCACTGTTCCAGTGTGTGGATGGGCCCCATGGTCTGGTATGTGTGTGTTAAGGCACTGTTCCAGTGTGTGGATGGGCCCCATGGTCTGGTATGTATGTGTTAAGGCACTGTTCCAGGCTGTGGATGGACTCCATGGTCTGGTATGTATGTGTTAAGGCACTGTTCCAGTGTGTGGATGGGCCCCATGGTCTGGTATGTATGTGTTAAGGCACTGTTCGGGTGTGTGGATGGGCCCCATGGTCTGGTATGTATGTGTTAAGGCACTGTTCCAGGCTGGGAATGGACTCCATGGTCTGATATGTGTGTGTTAAGGCACTGTTCCAGTGTGTGGATGGGCCCCATGGTCTGGTATGTATGTGTTAAGGCACTGTTCCAGGCTGTGGATGGACTCCATGGTCTGGTATGTATGTGTTAAGGCACTGTTCCAGGCTGTGGATGGACTCCATGGTCTGGTATGTATGTGTTAAGGCACTGTTCCAGTGTGTGGATGGGCCCCATGGTCTGGTATGTGTGTGTTAAGGCACTGTTCCAGTGTGTGGATGGGCCCCATGGTCTGGTATGTATGTGTTAAGGCACTGTTCCAGGCTGTGGATGGGCCCCATGGTCTGGTATGTGTGTGTTAAGGCACTGTTCCAGTGTGTGGATGGGCCCCAATGTCTGGTATGTATGTGTTAAGGCACTGTTCCAGGCTGTGGATGGGCCCCATGGTCTGGTATGTGTGTGTTAAGGCACTGTTCGGGTGTGTGGATGGTCCCCATGGTCTGGTATGTGTGTGTTAAGGCACTGTTCCAGTGTGTGGATGGACCCCATGGTCTGGTATGTATGTGTTAAGGCACTGTTCGGGTGTGTGGATGGGCCCCATGGTCTGGTATGTATGTGTTAAGGCACTGTTCCAGGCTGTGGATGGGCCCCATGGTCTGGTATGTATGTGTTAAGGCACTGTTCCAGTGTGTGGATGGGCCCCA
Source organism: Anguilla pacifica (assembly GCA_039654925.1). NCBI lineage: Eukaryota > Metazoa > Chordata > Actinopteri > Anguilliformes > Anguillidae > Anguilla > Anguilla pacifica. The sequence continues at coordinate 48,810,864 of CM077294.1, forward strand.
TGGTCTGGTATGTATGTGTTAAGGCACTGTTCGGGTGTGTGGATGGTCCCCATGGTCTGGTATGTATGTGTTAAGGCACTGTTCCAGTGTGTGGATGAGCCCCATGGTCTGGTATCTGTTAAGGCTCTGTTCCAGTGTGTGGATGGGTCCCATGGTCTGGTATGTATGTGTTAAGGCACTGTTCCAGGCTGTGGATGGGCCCCATGGTCTGGTATGTATGTGTTAAGGCACTGTTCCAGGCTGAGAATGGACTCCATGGTCTGGTATGTATGTGTTAAGGCACTGTTCCAGGCTGTGGATGGGCCCCATGGTCTGGTATGTATGTGTTAAGGCACTGTTCCAGGCTGTGGATGGACTCCATGGTCTGGTATGAAATCCAGACTGTGCCAGTGCCTCACAGGCTAATTCATAATTGGTTATCGTGCCACACGGGGTGGGGGGGGTGGATGAGCCTGACTCACACTCACCAGCGACCCCCCAGGGCAGACAGCAGGTCAATCAGACATCCACGGTCTGCCTCTTCCTGCTGAAAATATAAGATTTTAAATTCCATTAAAATGGCACATAGGGAGGGGGTGGATTACTAACAGAATGAATCGGCAGCGGGGGGGGCTTGATGATCATAATGAAAAACAATGCCTGGATGACATAAAACAAGCCCAGCGCTAATATAAACACTGATGAAGTGAGCAAGCTGTGCTAAATGAGCTATGGATAAACTGCTGTAAGGAGCAGCGTGACTCTACCATGTTATGAGGTGATTAATAATAATAATAATAACAATAATAACAACAATAATAATAATAATAATAATAATAATAATAATAATAATAATAATAATAATAATAATAATAATAACAATAATAACAATTAATAATAAGTTATAAAGTGAAGAAGGAAACTTTGTTTCTTGTAGAACCCACCGTGGAAACGCACGGCAGCCATTTTGTGTCAGAACACCCCGCGCCACACAGATCTGTCTCTGAGAGCGAAGGCGCAGATCAGTTCTGCCCAAACCGCGGCTGTGAAAGTGTCAGCACCGATGACAGCGCTCCCCGTCTGATGATGTCACTTTGTGAGACGTGCAATTTGCGGATAATGGGGGCGCGTTCGAGAGGCAGAAATGAGGAGCTTGCGCTGGGGCTGGCGGGTGAAGAGCGCGCTCCTCGCCCTGGGGCGATGGGCGCGGCAGTACGAACCTCCGACGAAACGCGTGAAGCATTCAGCAGCAGGTGGAAAGTCAGGTAAATTCGGCTCTGCTGAAGTGCGGGTTTTTGGCTGAGGTGATGCGCCCCACTGTGTGAGATTCCGAGGGGAAAAAACGAGGCAGGAACTGTAAACATTCAGTAGACTTCATTCTGCAGAAGGGGAGTCAGCTCACAGAACAAGATGCATGTCCCAAACAAAGATCACGAATCGGAGTGCTGTCATAGTCATAGGCTGGAAGACTATGAAAAGTTAGCTTTTTTAGCTGCCATTTTATACCCACAATTGAGAACTGCACACATGCGAACCATTTTCTGACGTGTTATTTAGCTAGACAGCTAATTCTCTTAGCCTGTTTGCACACTGTTTAATGTGGCTTATTCACACCCAGGCTGTAAGGCCCGCCCTCAATGAGGAAGCTTACACTCGGCAGGGAGGTAGTGCTTGGTTTGAGAGAGAAAAATAGTCCCACCTGAAATAGAACATTGCTCTTGATCAAAACTATTTCTGAATTTCTGAAAAATAAGGTGAGACTGCTATGAATAGACTGTGAGCTTCTCGTTTTTGAAAGATACATTTATCATGGTTTTTGAAGGCAGCAAAATGGTCCCCCAATGTATTCCAGTGGGAGCCGTGTCAGAGGATGCAACAAAAGGGAATAAAACTCCCATTTTTAATCAGT
>CM077294.1:48817751-49000251 GCA_039654925.1 Anguilla pacifica
CAGTTTCCAGCCAAACAGATTAAATTGCTCATTACACTCCTCACAGATCTAGTCTTAGGCATGGCCTCTTCATAGAATGCCTATACTGACACTGTATATCACACTGCAGAGCTGCCAACCCAAATCAGGCACACCTGATTCTGCTCAATCGCAGTGCAAGGGGATCTCTAGCTGTTGAGTGAGGTGTGCTTTTGGTAGGGTTGGCGTGAAAACCTACAGGAAGGTATATCTCCAGGAACAAGGTTGGGCAGCCCTGTTCAAGCTGCTGAGTGAGGTATGCTTTGTTAGGGTTGGAGTGAAAACCTACAGGAAGGTATATCTCCAGGAACAAGGTTGGGCAGCCCTGCTCTAGCTGTGGAATGAGGTGTGCTTTGTTTGGGTTGGAGTGTAAACCTACAGGACAGTAGATCTCCAGGAAAAGGGTTGGGCAGCCCTGTCCTAGCTGTTGAGTGAGGTATGCTTTTGGTAGGGTTGGAGTGAAAAGCTACAGGACAGTAGATCTCCAGGAACAGGGCTAGGCAGCCCGTGCTGTACAGCACAAGCAGAAATATGTCATCCACATATAAAACAGTTTTTTTTCTCCAGAGGACCTGCTGCCTCAAATCGTTACTGGTGTGGAAAAGCAGTGTACTGTCCTTCTCCAAAAATCTGTGATGTGCAGCCAAGTCTGTTAAGCAGGCCGCATGTCTGTAAATGGGCTCAGTGATCTCTTAAGGATAGGCCTGAGCAATCTTCAGCTCTTTTGATGCATTTTGTTCACCTTTTATCCAATGACAACCTCCCTTATGGTGCAACCCGGGCAATGTGTTGATTTAGCAGGCTATTTACTAGCTTTTTAATGGAGCATTGCAAAATCTAAATTTAAATAAATTATATTCAGTACTATACAACAGTCATTGTGCCGTTTCAGCAGTACAAAACGAGCAACCGATGTGAAATGCAGGCATTTAGAAATGATTCTGCAAGTTGGGGTTGATTCAGAGAAACCGAAAGAGCTAAACGAAACACAAAGGAGCCGGCTCTTTACAGTGAACGGGACCAAACGATCCTGCTCTTTACAGTGAACGGGACCAAACGATCCTGCTCTTTACAGTGAACGGGGCCACACGATCCTGCTCTTTACAGTGAACGGGACCAAACGATCCTGCTCTTTACAGTGAACGGGACCAAACGATCCTGCTCTTTACAGTGAACGGGACCAAACGATCCTGCTCTTTACAGTGAACGGGACCAAACGATCCTGCTCTTTACAGTGAACGGGACCAAACGATCCAGCTCTTTACAGTGAACGGGACCAAACGATCCTGCTCTTTACAGTGAACGGGACCAAACGATCCTGCTCTTTACAGTGAACGGGACCAAACGATCCAGCTCTTTACAGTGAACGGGACCAAACGATCCAGCTCTTTACAGTGAACGGGACCAAACGATCCAGCTCTTTACAGTGAACGGGACCAAACGATCCTGCTCTTTACAGTGAACGGGACCAAACGATCCTGCTCTTTACAGTGAACGGGACCAAACGATCCAGCTCTTTACAGTGAACGGGACCAAACGATCCATTTCACCGAAAAGACTGGGGATGGAACGTCCATTTCAAAGCTGAATATGATTGAATCAACAAGGGTTAGTGTTAGTGTTACTGAAGAAAAGAGACACGTTTCAGTCCAGTGCCTCACTAGGGCATACCTGTGGGCCCCAAAACAGCAGCCATTTTACTTTTCTCTCCTCACCCTAGGATGTAGTTCACATACTTCTCTGTACATCTGGAAAAACCATAGCTTCTGCTGCCTTGCCTTTGGTAATAAGGTGTGTATATAAATAAATGCTCATGTTACATTTATTACAGACAGTCCATTTAAACGAGTGTGTAATTTCAGAATCCGTCGGTTGGGAAGCATGTGAAGCAAGATGACGTTCTGCCTAGAGACAATGAGTCAGGAGCAGCTGGTTATTGTGCGAGACAAAAATAACTAGACAGATTTTAGAAAGGCACTCGAACTTAAACCTTCAAGAAAATAGGATTTAAATTACAAAGAGACCCAAGATGGAAAAATACATCTTGAGTTTAATAGCAGCAAAGACCTCATCGCTGGTGACAAGAGGTCTAAGGCTTAGTAAATGGCTGTAAGGTAAGCCTATTTTTTTGAAGAACTGTGTCTAAATAAGTAGTAAGTAACCATATCTTATTTGGGCCATTACCAAGCTGAATTTGACTGAACCAAGGAGGCCGTACTGTAGAACAGAGACGTGTTTCCAGTCCAGTGCCTCTGGGATCATCAAAGCAGCATTTATAAAACAGGGCTTTGGCAGGGAAGGAACTGTCAGAATGAATCCTCAAGTCAGCCTTTGAACAAATTAGCATTCTCATGGCCGAAGGTACCGCCAACAGCAGTGCCCCTAGACTGCAAATAAAAAATCATTGACAAACAAAAACATTATTTTTAGTCTCTAACCACTCAGCCAGGTCAACAAAAAACTAGGGGGGGGGGGGGGGGGGATCTGGTCTAGGACCTAAAAAGAAACTGTGTTTGGGAAACTACCCTGAAAATGTAGTTCTACAAGCTACAAATTACTTCTCACTGAAAGTAGTTAAAGTACACCAAGGCCACCCTCTAGAAAAATGTTGCTTGTGAAACTACAGTCACTCAAAAACGTAGTTCAAACTACTTTGTAAAAAAATTATCAAAAAATATAATTCCCATATTCCCTAGACATCACACGTGTGAGCAATGCCTTCTTTTTGCACACGGGATGAACCACTATACAGCTCAGTGGGGAGAACCAGCAATGTGTGCCAGATGGCAGTTTGACCATGGCAACTATAGTGAAGTGGAGTGCTTCTCACCAACCAGTATTAGAGGGAAAAGAGAGAGAAGAGGCAGTATTTGGTCAAAGGAGTTTGGAAAAAAAAATTGGGGGTCAAAGTGGTTGGTAGTTCCTGTAGTTAACTACACCAGAGGTGCACAAATCTTTTCAACGATGACCCAAAGATATCAGTCTGCTTTTCGTGAGTCAAGCTGAGCGTCAGTTTCATTAATACCAATTAATTGATTATTAATTGTTAATCTGTTGACAATAGCCATGTTTTCATACCTAAAGGCTAAATGAAAGGACAAAGTTACTGAAATTAGCAGGCAATTACTCACAGAAAGCATAGTCAAATTAACAGAATTTAAAGCAGTGAAGTAGTATGAGTAGTGCTGAAACACATGACAGACAGAAAACCGTTGGAAAAAACATTTCTTCTCATTAAAGTCATCGTCAGTGAGTCTCTCTGTAATCGGACATACTGTATCAGCCACTTATTCACTTCCCAGTGGGAAACTTTAAACAAATTCCTAATGCTAATATTTCTAAATATTGCAAATTTTTGACGTCAAAAGAAAAAACCAATTGCGATGATTAGCTAAAGCCATTAACTATGTTATGTTGTATGAGTCATAAACAAGTTAATCAGGTATAATCAGCGCTCTCTCCTGGAGTGCAGGAGGAATGACGCACCAGTAAAAATTAAATCAGGCATTTACGTGATTATATGAAATATGCTGTCAAATGCAAATGATAAAAATGCATTTGAGCTAGTTCATTTTTATTCTGTTGCGCATTTATTCGTAGTAACACAGAATCGCACCTTTTTCACACAGGCCCAATAGCATTGCAGTGTTGCTGTGGCCTACTTGCTAGCCAAGCAAGAGCATCAAGGGCAGTTATTACAGTATAAGCAGTTTTGGCAGAGAGCAGTAGGAGTTACGTGGGTCACCTCTCTCTCCACTGAAAATAAATGACTTCTGGAGAGAGCACTGTGGAAATGCCTCGTGAATCTGGGGTAAACTAATTTCAAAAAAACTTGACAAACTTGACTTCACCACCCAACAGACACCTCCTGCTACCCACAGTTTGTGCACCACTGAATGACAAAAAAGTAATGAACTACTACAACCACTGCACAAATTTCAATGTAGTTGAACTACCAGAAAACTGCAGAAAAAATGTAATTAAACGACTATGTTTAATTAAATGTAGTTAAACTACTACGCAAAATTGAAAAGAAATGCAGTGCCTCAAGGCCCATACTGTGTGGAATATCAGTATATGCCGTACATTAGCCACATCTATGGTAACAAGCAGACCATCATCGATGTACAATGTTCATTGAGACAGCTAAATTGATAAAGTTACCTGTGTCTCGCAAATGAGACTGTAGCATAGGAACAAGGGGATTAATATGAAAATGAGCATCAACTCAACATGGATATTTCTGCAGTCATGTAGATTTGAGGAAATGATTAATAGTTTTTAAAAAAAACAATGAAGAAATGTGAGAAAGATTTCTCTATGCTGCAGCTGCACTGCAATGAGAGCAGTAAGTGCAACCTACCCTAGGTGCCCTGTCAGATCTACGGAAGTGGAGAGAAGCCAGTTATCTTTGCTTATATTGCATGAGTTCCCCTTCACAGCCACCCTCGGTGTCGACTTCCATTTTGACATTTGAGAGCACCGTGATTCAAAAGCACTGGCTTTTAAAGAGAATAAAAATGGTACCTCGGATTTCACTAAATATTTTAGTACCTGACTCATGCGTCTCTCCTTCCCTGCTCTAACTACAGGTAACTGCAGCGGTACTGGATCATTCACAGATCCGCGCCACTGCGGTAGAACTCACTCCTGTCTCGGCACAGCTGTTACACACATCCTGTCTCCACAGGAACTCCCCGTTCACCTCCGCTTCTGCAGTGAAAGCCCACAGCAGGGAGGAATTAAGGCAGAGATAGAGATATCGATGTTTCTGAGCTCTCCGGGATACCCCCTCTCCATGACTGTCAGTCCCTTCTTTGAGGCCAGACATCCTGTCATCCCTGTACACCCCAGACAAGAGATAATGACTGAGCAGGGGCAAAGCCACCGTGGCCTCTGTCCCTGTTAAAATGTTCCACTCCGAAAGACAGCAGATACCTGCAGTCTGATAACAGCCCCTTGTGCCACCTGCTAAATTGACTGTCGCCCTGTGGATGTTTTCTGATTGGATTAGAGTACCACGGGTGTCCAGGTCAGGAGAGAGAGCGCTGCGGTGGTAATGGAGTCACCATCGCCACAACACCTGTTACTCCAGTAACTGTTGCCTGGTGACCGCTGCTGTTAATGGCGTCACCGACGCTTAACGACAACTTCTGTTAATGGAGTAACTGTTGCTTAGCGACCACACCTATTAATGGAGTAGATGTTGCTTAGTGAATACGCCTGTTGAGCCGTTTTAACCTGTTCAGTCGAACACATTTCTAGCTAGCGGTCAAGACTGGCACTACACCATTAACTCCGTCTGTCAGCGGATTACAGCACCAGGGGAATGCTACTGTATCTTCAGGAATACCAGCTCTTCACGTATTTAGCAGGGGGAGCTGTTTTGGACTAGTGAGAGGTATGAGAAATGTCAGGGGGAGGGGTCTATCAGTCATTAGATTTACAGACACCTTTAATTAGTCTGGGAAAGCTGACAGGTAGAAAGATGAGGGGGATTTGAGTGCGCTTGTTCGCCTGGCATGCTGACATATTCCTGTTAGTAGAGAGCTATCGCCTGGCAGAAGCCAACTAGGCATTGGCACTTTTAAAACAATGTCTGACCCTCTCTGAGTAGAGTGGGGTGTTGGGGACATTTGCAGTCATACCCAATGCCCATCGCCATCATGTACTGGTTGTTAATTTGAAAGGTTAGCCGTCCTGCAGCTCTCAAAGGGCAAGGCTGAATGCGATTGCCTCAGACACGAGCAGACACACGGGTTCCCATTGCTGAACACTTATACATGCCAGTAGACATGGAGGAGGGCACCCACTCATCCACACAACACCCAAAACAGGCTCTGGAATCGCCCACACAACACCCAGCACAGGCCCAGGAGTCACCCATACAACACCAAACACAGGCTACGGAATCACACAACACCCAACACTGGCTCTGCAATCACCCACACAACACCCAACACAGGCCCTGGAGTCACCCACAAACACAGGAAGGCAAAGGCAATCAGCGAAACACGGACAGATACGCAGACAGAATTCTCCACCGGTAAAGAAACGGCCTCCGTTACACGTGGAGGTTTTCCTCAGCACCACAGCTGGGACCCTGGGGCTGGAGTTTGAAAAGGTCACGCCGCAAGACGGGAAATGTCTGACTGCAATTAATGTTAACGTAACTTCTGCCCCGACAGCCACTGAGGGCTAATCCACATCAAAGATGGGCCACGTTTGTTCATCTATTCACCCGCTCCAGGCCACGGAAAGCCAAACAGTAATAAGCATGCCGTATCCCCAAAATTTGGATCTGAAAATTACCAGTACCCTGGCGGAAAGCTGCAAATGTTTCATGTAGTTTCAAGGGCTTTAACTCCATTTCCTCTCAGCAGCCTCTGTATATCGGTGTGCCTGTGCTGCCTGTGCTTTGCTTTTTTTCCTGATCTCCACAGCTTTATTGATCCTGTCCACCAGAGTCATGTGACTGTCAGACCCTCAGCAACGATACCAGATCCCTGGAACCGCAGTTCCCCAAAACCATTTCTCAAAATACCCCATTCTCAACCGACTCCCGTACATATTTACAATGAAACTTCACCCAATAATGCTTCATAAACTCCTCCATTTGGGGGGAAGGGAGACTCCCCCAATCTGGCACCCCTGCATTTTCAGCTCTCAGTCTTTTGCGTTTCCCCTGACGGTGCTGTATCTCGCATGTCACTCCCAGGGGTCTCTCAGAGCACACAGACTGGAAACTGGGCAGGTGCTACAGATACAAAGGAAAGTCCCTAAGGAATAATAATTAAGCTGTGTTTTCAGCCTCACTAATCACCTGCCTGGCTTTAATGAGCTGCAGGTCTCTGCTGGCTACTGTCTGAGCTGGGGAGGGACTCTCTTAGGTAGCTCAGTGACTGTGGGTGTGGCAGGTATTTATTCTTTTAATCATAAGACCATCTCTAGCTTGCAATGGCTCCATCAGACCACTGTGTCAGCCAATGTTTCCAAGGTTTATTTTTTGTTGTTTTATTCCACTTTATACAAAAGTCCATGCCTTCCCCATGATCACCCAGCTTAGTGAAGATTCTGCCCGGTCGGTGTCCAATTTCTGTGCTAACTGGGCAGGATCCCATGCAATACCCTTGCAGACCAACCCTTGAACAGACTCAACATCACCTCACAAGAAACTGTTAAGTCACAGTCATTATACATTTTTTTCCGATGAACTTTGGTTTGGGAGAAACAATGGCTGTCTATTATCAAATATTTAGATTAGAATAATTAGATTAGATTGGGAAAACTTTATTATCCACACACGTGACTACACGTGGACATTACAGACAAAACACATAAGCCATGTACTCGTAAATACTCAGAAAATATTGAACAACAAAGACATGCAAATACACAACAATACAGTACATTGTATTCCATGTTTTGGAATTCAGGGTGCTTACTGTATTCGGAACAAAGAGCCTCTTACAGAGATTCTTAGTGGCTCTAGGCATCCTATAGCGGATCATAGAGCGCCTCCTATTGTGCATCCTATAACACACCATAGAGCGCCTCCTATTGTGCATCCTATAACACACCATAGAGCGCCTCCTATTGTGCATCCTATAGTGCATCATAGAACGCCTCCTATAGCGCATCATATAGTGCCTACCTGAGGGGAGTTACACAAACTCTGAGGGGATGAGACAAGACATCCACAATCTTTCGCACTTCCCTCTATATGCGAGCCGTAAGCAAATTTTAGCTGCGTCTGAGTTTTCCCCACAACCTGTCTGCCTATATTCATCTCGCTCATTAACACATCTGAGAATCAACACTCACTGGGAAACTGGCAGAATGACTGTCTCTGCCTTTTAATATCACTTCATATCATTTTATACTGAATGTTGACTCCTGTTCATCACCTCTGTTCAGTGTCTATTAGGGATGCAGGCAGAGGCAGATGCAGATGTGAAACAGCTGGGGCCGCAGAAGCAAGTGTGCATTTTAGCGGCTGATTTAGCATTTAGCTGATTAAACAGTCTCGAGAGACACTCAAGTGCTTTTCAAAACCACGCCCAATATGTATGACTACGTGAATGACGTTTTCGCGCATTAATCACAGTAAATCCCATTATCTGCAGCCAAAATGTGAATAGCCCGCAAACACTGGAAGAACTGGATTTCCATGGCAACATTCAGCAGCATTAACAGTAAAGTTTCATCAAGATTAACAAGCTTAACCTCATCTCAATTTACCCCACATTGGGCTAATCTTAACAAGAGTCCCACCCCCTCTTCCCCTTCCCCCTCCCACTTATTTATTACATGTATGGGGTTTATTAGATAGGTCAAGATATAACCCTGACCTTCTGTCTAGTACAGTGTGCCATACAAAGCCCCCAGCCTGTAGCGCTATATCTTTTTATGATAATGAATTACATACGGATTAATGCATTGTATGGTTAATAATGAGAATGTACCTTGGAGGTGTATTAAATGACCTTTTATGTACTAGTGTAAGCTTCCCACATTCCCAGCCCTGGTCCTGGAGCTCCACTGTCCGTGCTGCCTTTCCTTCCAGAAATTTCTTTATCGGTTAAGGTGACTAAATACAAGCACTCAAGTTCTTCCATAAACTTGTGCTTGAACCCGACTTCAGCAAAACGCAGATTTGACAAACTGCCGTTTTCTTGTCTCGGAACTTGTCGTTTTCCACAAACGGGTTTAGTTTCAGGGCAAAAAAAGTGCGAACATTTTCAGCTTTTAGGACTTCGCTGGTTTTAGCCACAGGTCCATCGGCTAGCTGAATGAAGACGTGTCGTCTTTCACGAGGAATCATTCACCGCAGGACGTTACAGAAAACAAAAGCCTCGGTTAGAGAAGCGATCTGATTGAGCATCTTGAAATGAATATGGAGCGCTCGTTCTTTGTGTCATAAACAGCTGTCGCCAGCATAATGTGGCACTCAAAAGGTAAATTGTCCCTCGTTAGACATTAAAAGTGTCTAATTAGAAACAGTTAACAACTGATTATACTTCAGGAAATGCAATTATCGCTGGAATGTAAACAAGCATGCAGGGGAGAGGCCCAGGAACATGGATAGAAACCCTGGCCTTACGGCTAGTTAGTACAATGTTTAAGCATAAAACATATCATCTAGAGACACCTACACTGGCTGGGTTACACAGGGAGGGGGCGTGGTGACTTCCCAGTTCTGTCTATTACCTTAATTAGCCTAGCTGATAGCTGGTACCAGTAAGCTATTAAGCGCCTAAAGCTATCTCACGGAAATTTCTGTATCTAGAATGAATATACTGACATAGCTGATAATATGGTGTATATAAATGTAAATTCCCGCACACATGTGCCAGCAGATTTTTGTGTTCCAGCCTTGCTTTCAACTGCGCAACAAGTATAGAGTCATGCTTATTTCCATACTATCATTAACAAACAGTCTTCTTTAAGACAGATCTACCGCCTGCCCACCTCCCACACACTCACACACGCGCACACAGGCGCACACACACACACACACACACACACACACACAGACCCACACACACGCACACACACACAGCAATAGCTGCTTGTCCTTTTCACAGGTTTTCACAGCACAATTAGCCTACTATTAATCAGGGGAAATTGCAGTCATTAGCCCTGCAGCTGGGAGGCTTCAGCAGCAGGCTGGGAGGCTTCAGCAGCAGGATGGGAGGCTTCAGCAGCAGGCTGGGAGGCTTCAGCAGCGGGCTGGGAGGCTTCAGCAGGGGGATGGGAGGCTTCAGCAGGGGGCTGGGAGGCTTCAGCAGCAGGATGGGAGGCTTCAGCAGCGGGCTGGGAGGCTTCAGCAGCGGGCTGGGAGGCTTCAGCAGGGGGCTGGGAGGCTTCAGCAGCGGGCTGGGAGGCTTCAGCAGTGGGCTGGGAGGCTTCAGCAGTGGGCTGGGAGGCTTCAGCAGCAGGCTGGAAGGCTTCAGCAGTGGGCTGGGAGGCTTCAGCAGGGGGCTGGGAGGCTTCAGCAGTGGGCTGGGAGGCTTCAGCAGGGGGCTGGGAGGCTTCAGCAGCGGGCTGGGAGGCTTCAGCAGCGGGCTGGGAGGCTTCAGCAGGGGGCTGGGAGGCTTCAGCAGCAGGCTGGGAGGCTTCAGCAGGAGGATGGGAGGCTTCAGCAGGGGGCTGGGGCAGCATCAGGTAAATAACTGAAAAGGAACTCTGTTAGCATAGAAAGCACGGTAATGTATCGCCATTTCCCAAAATACACTGTCATTTCTACAAAGCTCCAGTCAAAGCTTGGCTTGCACTGACAAATGTAAATGATTCCACCCACGTCAATCTATGACAGCTTATGTTCTTGTTATTTATTGCACAATAATATAACAACAAGTTGGGGAAATACATAAAAATTAAAATAAGTGACACAATAGAGAATGATCTTTAGGACAACACAACAATGTCTAACTTTTATAGCCATTCTATCAGAGTCTGAAATTTTATCACAGTTTTTATCACAGTTTGCATTACTTAAGTTTAGGAATGCACTGCGGTCATCTTGATAGATCTTCAGGGTCCATTAAATTCCCTGTGTGACTTCAATCCTCACATACAACCAGTACAGCCTGAGACAGAACTGTCTGTTTCAACAAGCCTTACCCCCAGACAATGGAATTCATTCCTACAGATTTAAATCTGTGTAACTAAGCAACTGCAACCTGTATCTAATATTTATGACGTACTGACTCTACCTTTTAATGCTTTTGTGCCCTGCGATATCTGAGAACTGGTGCAGTGTATGATTTTGTCAATATTTTAGCCTAAATAAATGTAGTTATTCCAATTTACATTACCTTACAATCATTTATCAATCATTCTTACCCAGACTGATTTGCAATACAAAAAAACAAAAACAAAAAAAGTACATTCATCCTATATGAGTAACAGTCCCAGAACTCGCTAAAAATGTTCTCCAACCAGTGAATGTATAATATATATTATATATTATTTAACATCATTAAAGCACTAACAAATGCTAACTAAGCTAACCCAGAACCGCAATATAAAACAAAACACAACAACCAATGAACTAATTGTGGTCTTCAATCGGATGTGTTAGTTCTGGGCTAAACCAAAAAGCATCATCCACACCAGACATTTTGGATAACACTGGACACTGCTGGTTTAGAGAATTGCACCCCCGCCCCAAAAACTTTTCAAATGGTCCGTAGTTGTGCTACTATCTGCATTCCCTTAAATGATAACCACTGACTTGAGTGTCTGCACTGACACCACAGCGATGAGCACAGAAATGGCTGTAGAATGTCTCCCAGGTCACATGTTCAGGAGGAGCTCATGGCCCCAGTCATTACATTTCCTGTTTCTGTGAAACCGACCATGGTCTGACAATGTTCATGAACTCCATAACCTACAGTGCCACTGACAGGAGTAGATGGGAGAGGGGTCCTTGGCCAGACATTGAAAACCCGTGAGGAGGAGGAAGTGTGGGTTATCAGTGCTGATCTTTCCAGCACTGGGAGCGAGCTGCAGCAGCACTCACAGATATTAATTACAGATGGTATTCCCCATTCTCCAGCACTTAATGTGATTTGCTACAGTATGTACTGTACATGCCCATGGTCCTGCCTTTAAGAAAAATCCCACAAGGCAAAACAGGAAATACCTCTCTCCTTTAGCAGGAGTCTGATGTTTTACTGCACAGTATTACTAAAATAATGATAATAGTGTTGTGTTTGCCTGTAAGGATGTAACACAGTGCTAAATAATACATCAGTCTCCTCACGGGCAGGCAGGAGTGCTGCACAAAGGAATTACAGCCAGGAGGAACTACAGGCCCCATCATCTCACTCATGTATGGTACTACCAATCCCAGAATTCTCAGGGCCATGTGGTCTCCAGGAAGTAGTGTTTGGTCTAAGAGCAGAGCCTCTTATGTTTTAATGTTGCTTTTTTAAGTAAACACAGCCAGCTCTCCCAAGCCAAGTCTTATCATAAATCTTAGGTTTTATCTGGGCTACACTAATAGTCTTATCATAAACCTTTGGTTATTTCTGGGCTACACTAATTAGATTGGTCAACAAATTATTTATCTGGTACAACTCAGTCTGACTGTACTGCATTAGTGTTGTATTGTATTAAAATCAGTTGTGAAAACTGCTCATTTTACCAGGTGCTGAACATGGATCTTGGATTGGAATTCAGGACAGAAATGGACCATCAGTTTTATATCAACATTTCTCATTCTTTCTCCACATATTAGAATATTCTGTTCATTTCTACTGATTAGTTAATGAATTGGTTTATTGATTGATTACAATAACTGAAGTCGAAGGAGGTGATCAGGTTGCCTGTTGCTAGGTGATGGGAGATGGAGAGAGAAACGGACAGAGAAGTGGTGATTGATTTTTAAATGGTGTCCATCAATGAGTTTAGCTTCATAAAAGGACTCGGGGGAGAAGAGGCCTTTCTACTGCTTATGTGATTACAATGAGCCAGAGGGACACAACAGCCATCAGCAGCTGAACCTATCCCCACACACACACACACACACACACACACACACACAGTTGCTAGCTGAACCTATCCCCCCCCCACACACACACGCACGCACGCACGCACACACGCACACACGCACACAGATGCTAGCTGAACCTATCCCCACACACACACACACACACACACTGTAGCTAAACCTATCCCCACACACACACACACACACAGATGCTAGCTGAACCTATCCCCACACACACACACACACACACACACACACAGATGCTAGCTGAACCTATCCCCACACACACACACACACACGCACACACACACACACACAGATGCTAGCTGAACCTATCCCCACACACACACACACAGTTGCTAGCTGAACCTATCCCCACACACACACACACACACACACACACACAGATGCTAGCTGAACCTATCCCCACACACACACACACACACACAGATGCTAGCTGAACCTATCCCCACACAGATGCTAGCTGAACCTATGCCCCCCCCCCCCCCCCCCCCCCCCCAAACACACACACACACACACACAGATGCTAGCTGAACCTATCCCCACACACACACGCTGTAGCTGGTTTTGTTTTGTTGCATATTTTTGTATACTGACCACCGCATACTACAAATATGCACTAAACAGTACACAGTATGCTTAGTAGAGAGTTAGGACATGAGGACACTGAAGGCTGATTCGGACACAGTCCTATTGATCCCCATGAAACTAAAACAAATGTCCTCTGGGTGGTGATAAATATGACCAATCAGAAGCAAAGCCAGAATAACAACAAAAACCTGGATCCAGACATGGATAAATATATGTAAGTACTCCTGACAAACTCTCCCCTTTCCAGCATCCCAGTACTTCCAGCAGTCAAAATTAATTAAGTTTTTTTTATTTATAAATCAATTACTTGAATTATATAGCTTTAATTAATAAATTTTAAAGTCAACTTTATAAAATTGCTGTTAAAACACCATCAACATGAAAAATTCCACTTCATGGTTACCAACATCACTGAATAAGTCACAGGGAATGGACCAAAGCTCTCTGACCGGTAGAATGTAGATCTTACCAACAGACACAATTTCTCTTTGCAAAGCAGGTGAACCAGACCCAAATCTGTGGTGTGCAGTATCAATGGGAAGCGTCGGTCCAGATGGAACAATCATGCTAATGAGAGAAAGGAGAGCAGAGACAACAAATCCAGCCATGTTCCTGGAGATCTACCATGCTGTAGCTTTCATTTCAGCCCTAACAAAGCACACCTCAATCAACAGAGCTGCTCAGCCCTGTTCCTGGAGATCTACCATCCTGTAGGTTTTCATTTCAACACTAATTTGGCACAACCGATTCTACTAATTAGCAGCTCAACAAGATCTCTAGGCTGTTGAGTGAGGTGTGCTTTTTTAGAGCTGGTGTGAAAAGAATTTGAGGGCTGGGAAGCCCTGTTCTAAAGTAATAGGATGGTTTGAAATGTATGATAAACCGAAGTGTGATAATGGACATTTCAGCATCTTCAGCCTGACAGATAAATGCATATTTAAGAGCGAGGAAGGCTAAGGACAACAGCAAGTTGAGGACGGTCATCTTCTGCAAAACCACAGCTCCATGCTGACAAAGCAGAGGATTCTGGGTAACTGGAGATGAAGGGACATTAACACCTTCGGAAGAAGAGAAAAATGAACTGAGATCGGAAAGGGCGGAGGAGGGGAGTCGGGGGGTTTGGTGGAGCTGTTGCCGTGACAACCAGGAAGATTCTCAGCAGGGTGCTGATACCGCAGATTTTTCGGGCCTGGCCCCCACCTCATGAGCCCCCCACCCTTCCTGCTCTGCACCCTGCCCCCACCTGGGGCCTCCAAGATCTGACTGACCCCAGAACGCATCTCCGGGCTGAGAGAGGAGAAGTTTATGTTCAATTTACCCATTAATAAAATGTGAAAACAACATTTATACACTCTCAGAAATACAGATACAGTGGAGGTACACTTTTGTCCTTTACGGAACAAATTTGCTAATTGCACCCTGAACGTACAATAATGTTCTATTTGGGTACTAATAAGTACCTTTTACAAGCAAAAAAGGTACTAATTAATTATGTATTGCTGGGTAGGGGTAGAGTTGTATGTAGGCCTACCTTTGGCAGCACCCCAGTGACACATCATTTGTATCTGTACAGGAATTTTTTTTCTTAGAGTGTATTTTATTTGTGAATTTAGGATGTCAAACAAGTATCAACAAAAAGTGCAACAAAGAAGTTTTTTTTTTCTGTAGAGGAAGTCTTGTGTGATAGCTGACGGCAGTATTTTCAAGAGGTATTAAAGCAACACAGCAAAGCAACAGACCTTGCGGACATGACAGAAGCTATCAGAACATTGTGACACAGATTATAAACTTGCTTACAGTTGTTGCCTCCTTAAATTAATTAAATGGCACAAAATGAAAACACTTTTAAAGTTTGGTACTGCTGATTGTGTAGCCCACAAAAGGAGCAGCTGCCTCTTTGGTAAATTTGGCCAATTTTCATTATCTGACATTTTTTATATTATTTTGAGCTACCTAACCCTAACCCTAACTACACAATTATCGTTGCTGAAACCATTTTACCGTTGTCTGATATAGGAGTACACCGGCACTGCTTTAGCTATTCAGAAGATGATGGCGGGATATTTGGTTGGAACTTGGAACAAAGCCCAGCAAACACATTCGCTCTACTGGAGTACAGCTGTGTACCACAATGGCTGTGTCAGAATCAGCACACTTGCCTACTATTGAGTATACAATGTGTATACTCAATAGTAGGCCAGTGTGCAGATTTGGACACGGCCTGTATCTTGCTTATTACCCCTCTGCATGGTGCTTGCTGGTTATCAGAACAGAACTTCCCTCAGTTCTGGCTGGTATCCACATCAGACAGATAGTTTTATTCCTGCCATCAACAGGCCGTGTTCCAATGCTTTTCATTTGTGTTTTGCCATTAAATGAAAAGGTGTTCAGTAAGAATATTTGCAAATCCTTTGCCAAAACAGTGCATGATGTGTTAATCCCAGTTCTTTAGCCAAATGCAAAATGTGGTATACAAATTAGATTTCCGCACATAATAAAATGATTAGTGTGCACATGTAGTTATTTGTGGAAATGTAGTACACACCAGTAGTAACAGGTTGGTGGACTTAAGTTGCAAATGTTCTGTTTCATGCTGTTTTCTGGGGTGTTTCCATTCAAAATGTGTTCAATCAACTCAATTAAATCAATTCTACTGGACCGGAGGTTTGAGGTTTATGATTGTACTCTAGGTAAAATGATACAATAAATACTGTCAATACATACAAATATTTATTTAATATTGAAAATCTAATCTATCAACCATCTCTTCTTAGCTCTAGTGCCAACATGAGGAGATTTAAAACCTGCGTTGATATCCCGTCAATATAACTTCTAAAATAACCAGACTGCACATTGGAGTGCACATTTTTCATTACCAATTCTAACCAATTCATTTATGCAATATATTCATAAGAATTTTTCCTCATGAATATATTTATTATTTTATATTTCACTTAATGTATTTTGCCATGTAGAACCAATTATCTGACTACTGTTTAAATCTAATCTCTAATTGACCAATTATGAACAAACTGATATTGTAATTACTTGCATAATATATTCTTAATACATACAAATGAGTTTCTTTGTAGAATTCTTCCAATATTGCGCACAAATTGTCTAATGCGTTGCCAAGGATACCAGTATCTAAATGGTAACGTTAATAATTCTTGTACTCTGGCAGGTGTGACTGGGAGAAAAGACAATGGCAGAGCAGCATTAGGGAAGGTGACCTTGAACCGGAGAGGCAGATCGGGGAAGAAAATAATATCCTGATGACGACAACACATCCTTAATGCAACACAACACAGGCCGAGGCCTCGTGGACGGGTGTCTCAGAAGCAGGGCCTGATGGCGGTATGATCTTCATTAGCGATGTGAGGCTCGGTCTAGCATGCGTTTGCTGGGTGTGTGAAGTGGACGGGTGTCTCAGAAGCAGGGCCTGATGGCGGTATGATCTTCATTAGCGATGTGAGGCTCGGTCTAGCATGCGTTTGCTGGGCGTGTGAAGTGGACGGGTGTCTCAGAAGCAGGGCCTGATGGCGGTATGATCTTCATTAGCGATGTGAGGCTCGGTCTAGCATGCGTTTGCTGGGTGTGTGAAGTGGACGGGTGTCTCAGAAGCAGGGCCTGATGGCGGTATGATCTTCATTAGCGATGTGAGGCTCGGTCTAGCATGCGTTTGCTGGGCGTGTGAAGTGGACGGGTGTCTCAGAAGCAGGGCCTGATGGCGGTATGATCTTCATTAGCGATGTGAGGCTCGGTCTAGCATGCGTTTGCTGGGCGTGTGAAGTGGACGGGTGTCTCAGAAGCAGGGCCTGATGGCGGTATGATCTTCATTAGCGATGTGAGGCTCGGTCTAGCATGCGTTTGCTGGGCGTGTGAAGTGGACGGGTGTCTCAGAAGCAGGGCCTGATGGCGGTATGATCTTCATTAGCGATGTGAGGCTCGGTCTAGCATGCGTTTGCTGGGCGTGTGAAGTGGACGGGTGTCTCAGAAGCAGGGCCTGATGGCGGTATGATCTTCATTAGCGATGTGAGGCTCGGTCTAGCATGCGTTTTTGGGCGTGTGAAGTGGACGGGTGTCTCAGAAGCAGGGCCTGATGGCGGTATGATCTTCATTAGCGATGTGAGGCTCGGTCTAGCATGCGTTTGCTGGGTGTGTGAAGTGGACGGGTGTCTCAGAAGCAGGGCCTGATGGCGGTATGATCTTCATTAGCGATGTGAGGCTCGGTCTAGCATGCGTTTGCTGGGCGTGTGAAGTGGACGGGTGTCTCAGAAGCAGGGCCTGATGGCGGTATGATCTTCATTAGCGATGTGAGGCTCGGTCTAGCATGCGTTTGCTGGGTGTGTGAAGTGGACGGGTGTCTCAGAAGCAGGGCCTGATGGCGGTATGATCTTCATTAGCGATGTGAGGCTCGGTCTAGCATGCGTTTGCTGGGCGTGTGAAGTGGACGGGTGTCTCAGAAGCAGGGCCTGATGGCGGTATGATCTTCATTAGCGATGTGAGGCTCGGTCTAGCATGCGTTTGCTGGGCGTGTGAAGTGGACGGGTGTCTCAGAAGCAGGGCCTGATGGCGGTATGATCTTCATTAGCGATGTGAGGCTCGGTCTAGCATGCGTTTGCTGGGCGTGTGAAGTGGACGGGTGTCTCAGAAGCAGGGCCTGATGGCGGTATGATCTTCATTAGCGATGTGAGGCTCGGTCTAGCATGCGTTTGCTGGGCGTGTGAAGTGGACGGGTGTCTCAGAAGCAGGGCCTGATGGCGGTATGATCTTCATTAGCGATGTGAGGCTCGGTCTAGCATGCGTTTGCTGGGCGTGTGAAGTGGACGGGTGTCTCAGAAGCAGGGCCTGATGGCGGTATGATCTTCATTAGCGATGTGAGGCTCGGCCTAGCATGCGTTTGCTGGGCGTGTGAAGTGGACGGGTGTCTCAGAAGCAGGGCCTGATGGCGGTATGATCTTCATTAGCGATGTGAGGCTCGGTCTAGCATGCGTTTGCTGGGCGTGTGAAGTGGACGGGTGTCTCAGAAGCAGGGCCTGATGGCGGTATGATCTTCATTAGCGATGTGAGGCTCGGTCTAGCATGCGTTTGCTGGGTGTGTGAAGTGGACGGGTGTCTCAGAAGCAGGGCCTGATGGCGGTATGATCTTCATTAGCGATGTGAGGCTCGGTCTAGCATGCGTTTGCTGGGCGTGTGAAGTGGACGGGTGTCTCAGAAGCAGGGCCTGATGGCGGTATGATCTTCATTAGCGATGTGAGGCTCGGTCTAGCATGCGTTTGCTGGGCGTGTGAAGTGGACGGGTGTCTCAGAAGCAGGGCCTGATGGCGGTATGATCTTCATTAGCGATGTGAGGCTCGGTCTAGCATGCGTTTGCTGGGCGTGTGAAGTGGACGGGTGTCTCAGAAGCAGGGCCTGATGGCGGTATGATCTTCATTAGCGATGTGAGGCTCGGTCTAGCATGCGTTTGCTGGGCGTGTGAAGTGGACGGGTGTCTCAGAAGCAGGGCCTGATGGCGGTATGATCTTCATTAGCGATGTGAGGCTCGGCCTAGCATGCGTTTGCTGGGCGTGTGAAGTGGACGGGTGTCTCAGAAGCAGGGCCTGATGGCGGTATGATCTTCATTAGCGATGTGAGGCTCGGTCTAGCATGCGTTTGCTGGGCGTGTGAAGTGGACGGGTGTCTCAGAAGCAGGGCCTGATGGCGGTATGATCTTCATTAGCGATGTGAGGCTCGGTCTAGCATGCGTTTGCTGGGCGTGTGAAGTGGACGGGTGTCTCAGAAGCAGGGCCTGATGGCGGTATGATCTTCATTAGCGATGTGAGGCTCGGCCTAGCGCCGCGGTGACTCGCGGGATGATGAAGAAGGAGGTACATCTCTGCGCTGGCGCTAACGGGCGTGAGAAATGAAGCCTAGCGCGGCCTGACGAGGACAGAGGCTCTCGGCACTCTGTAATTAATTGTTCCATTTTAATATGAAAGGAAGTCCTTGGCAGGCTGCAGGGCTGAGTACGTGCTGGAGAATGTAAATTAGCACTTTGGATCCGAACTTCTGTAGGCCTCGTATCAGAAAGCTAATGCAGTGAAACGGAAACGTGTGTGGGCCCAGGACCACAGCTGAGGCCTTGAGCTCAAGTGGAACGGCAGACGGACAGATTCATGAGCACAACCCCCACTAACTGTCCCTTTTTTGCACCGGTTCTTAAAATACAATCGGGCAGACCCTGTTTTCGTGTCGCGTCAGTTATGAGCGAGTCACACGGTCACATGGTGCTTCGCAGGCGGCCTGGTGATGACGGGAGATATCTGGCTTTGATTCAAGAGCAATGGAACTCAATTCGGGTAGAGGTTTACGTAATGGGGGACGGCAGAACTTCTTCTTCTTCTTCTTTCGGCTATTCCCTGTTAGGGAATACCCACAGCAGATCAGATCCGCATATTTGATTTGGCATACGTTTTTTACGCCAGATGCCCTTCCTGACGCCACCCTCCGCCCATTTATCCGGGCTTGGAACCAGCACTATGAATGGCGCTAGCTTGCGCATCCCCAGTGGCTGGGTTTTGGGTCATTGGCCGGGATACGAACCTGAGCCACCGGCGTGGCAGGCGGGAGCTCTACCACTGAGCCACCAACGCAACCCCGGGGGACGGCTGGACAAGAGGTCAAAAATGTTCGTTTGAGTCTTTATTTAAAGCCCGGAACAGGAAAATCATGCCAAAACTCAGGAGCCCTGAGGCCACAAGCTCTACCACCAGTTTTGAGTTGTGAAAAATTTGGCCATGGCAAGGCAGCCCACATACTGTGATCACAGAGGCCTATCTGGTAATGCAGAGATATGGACACTCAGGAGGTTTGCTGGTCTGATCCCACATGTTGAGCTTTAAGGTTTAGAAACAACATTTCATCATCAGTTTTTTACCACAGTAATTCTTGTTAACGATGCCGCCGATGCGTACATTAGTTTCTTGCTTGGGAATCGAGCCTTCTGAGTTATCAGTTCAACTTTTCATTATAATCCCCATGGGGCAATTTGGTTGCAGCATATAACCACGACATAGAACATACACACAGGCAAAAAAGACAAAGACATTTAAAAACTAGAAGAATGCACTCAGTAGAGTGCAGATCTCCGCCAGGCGTGTCTGTCCGTTTGGAAGTCCGTTGATCACTTGCAGCCCCTACCGGCCGGTTAGGAGGAGTGAGGAGTTAGCACTCAATGTATTTCAATGGACAATGATGGAAATTAATTCAAATAAAATACTTGTCATTGACCGATTTGCTAAATATTCGAGAATTCAGGTCCTTGGCCTGCTGCCAGCATGCACAACAAGTATTAGGCTGATCGGCCCAGTAGGATGCGAGATTAGCTGCGGACAGATACACAAACACACACACACACACGCACAAACACGCGACCAAACGCATAATCCCCTCCAGGCCCCGCCTGGTGGAGATAATAATAATAAAAAGATGACAAAATACAAATAAATAAATAAGAATTATGGTCCAAACTGATCTAGAGTAAGAGAACTTTTGGGAAGATGAAGGTAAGTTTAATAGACTATCAAACTCTCGTTAGACAGGAAGGCATAAACTACCATAAAATCAAAAAGGTTTGTATTTGATGAGACCTAAAGCACCATGGTGTCGTAAGGAAGTGTGTGCCCAGACAAACTATCACTGCTCCATTTTATACAGTAAACGATTGGGTCATACCACAGAGGGAGAGCACGATTGGGTCATACCACAGAGGGAGAGCTCGATTGGGTCATACCACAGAGGGAGAGCACGATTGGGTCATACCACAGAGGGAGAGCACGATTGGGTCATACCACAGAGGGAGAGCACGATTGGGTCATACCACAGAGGGAGAGCACGATTGGGTCATATCACAGAGGGAGAGCACGATTGGGTCATACCACAGAGGGAGAGCAGAGATGGCTCAGGGTCACAGATTACTGAGACACTGCTAAACCTTTTCCAACTAATCACAGGCCTACTACAGTAAGTATATGATACACACATCTATAAGTAAACTAAACACTATAACATATTTCAGCTCAGTCAACACTTAATCATTAATCAACTAATCATTTATTTGTCTAATAATTAATATCATTGGGTTAACTAATCATCAGTTAACATTATTTCTGATTTCTCCTGTAAGTTCCCACTTCAGCAGTTATAAGCTTACTTCCCTTGCCATTAGTCCTGCATCACCGCCCAGGGATGTCCCTTTCACAGAGGAGGCTGGGGTGTGGAGACTCGGGAGAGACACCCGCTCCACCTCCTGCGTCATTGTCTGGAGCAGCATGCCTCACGCGTGAACGAGGGCACCACCAGGGATTCTGGGTCCCATGAAGAGATCGCCCCACCACCCTGAAAAAACTTATGTTCCACTAATGAGGGCTCCTGTCAGTCTAGGCCAGGGGTGCACAACAAGGGCCGATCCGTTTCAGGATTTTGTGCCAACTTCTCTTCTTAATTATTCAATTAGCTCAGTCATATCTTGATCTGAAAATTGCATGAGCACCAGCTACAGCTGCACACTGCAAGCGTATCCTAAAGAGTTTACTGTGCTCAAGTCCAGGAGTTAACCAGCCTAGTTTATAGAGCTGTCAAAAAACTAAAACTAAGGTAATTGGTTGGAACAAAAACCAGCATGCACACCGGCCCCCCAGGACCGGAGTCGTGCACCCCTGGTCTGGGCCCTTGGAAACATCCTAGCTTTCCCCCTCTTTCGTGTGGGGGATGCCACGTGTGAATGTGGATGGATGCCACAGAAGCTGCTACCGTGTGCGGTGCCGATCCCAGGTCAGTTCGCTGCGCTTGGACAGTCTGACTCCTGCATTCACTGCAAATAGAGCTGATCCCAGGTCAGTTCACTGCGCTAGGACAGTCTGACTCCTGCATTCGCTGCAAATAGAGCTGATCCCAGGTCAGTTCGCTGCGCTTGGACAGTCGGACTCCTGCATTTGCTGTGAACAGAGCTGATCCCAGGTCAGTTCGCTGCGCTTGGACAGTCAGACTCCTGCATTCGCTGTGAACAGAGCTGATCCCAGGTCAGTTCGCTGCATAAAGAAGGACTGCACAAACACAGGACCAGCCTCAGCGCTGCTAGAGTAAACACACGGCTATAAAGCAGTCTCCCGGCAACACTACCCGTGTCATAGCAGGCAGGGGAGGCAAACAGGCCATTAACCCTTTAAGGTGTGTGAGGTCACAAATAAGCAATTAGAATGTTCTTAACTCAATGTTCTAATGCTGATGTAACAATCGCTACTGGTAAATTGAAAGCAATGCGGCTCTAGAACAGTGACATAGAATTTGAAAACAAGCATTCCAAAAAACTACCTACTCTTCATTTTCAGAATCACCTTACATCAGCCAGCCCAAGTGAAAACATAGCATTGTATTACAGGCCACTGTCAATCATAGTGTTTGTTGTATGGGTCACAGATTTGAACCGGAGGCAGATAAAAGGTGATTTTTCAGTAACTGGAATTTTGGTGTTGGTGTGTTAAAAGAATCGAGAGCTGCTTTGCTCAGATTATGTTTTTATACATCGTAGGACAGCGAGATAAATAACTGCTTAATCACAGGAGGCTATTTATAATTAAAAAATAGCCATTAACTGAGGGGCATCTGATTAATATTCTAGGACAGAACATTTCCAGCCTTCATGAAACTACCAGAGTGATTTGTAACAGGAAATGAGTGGACATTTTTTTCAGCTAATGATGATGTGTATTTAAATTATCCCTCCTGTCATTACTCAAAGTCACTGCCAGGCTGAAATGCTGACAGTGAACTTATGTGCAAAGGTAACTTAAAGCCTGAAAATGAAGTCTCAAAAAAAAAAAACATTAATGTCCGTAACTATACACTAGAAAGGTAAACCTATAACCAAAACCTACATTATTAAATTATTTTTGGAAATGTTGTACAATGGTATATTGGATCAACAGCTGATGCAATAGTGTGTTTGATTGAAAATGCTTTAATATAGTATTCTCTGCTTGAATTGCATTGACATTTTTTTTTAAACTGCAGCACCTTAACAGGTATCTATCCCGAGCACCAACAGTGAGCTTCATAAAGTTTGGATAATCAAGCAATTCGCATGTGGTTAAAGTACACATTCTCAGCTTTCAATACGATACATGAGTATTTTCAATTACATATCATTAATATGTCCCAAACCTTGTGGTGCCCTGAAATGGTGGTGGTGGTGGGGGCGGGGGGGGGGGGGGGGTTATATAAAAAGTGCTGCAATTTCTACATGGTGAAACCAAAATGTATAAAAATACCCTTTAATAAAAGCTGAAAATCTGCACTTTAACCACATATGTCTTTCCCAAACATTATGGAGCTCACTGTATTTTCCCACAACACTTCAGATATCCCTACGTTTCGTTCTCAATGCGAGGGGCAGTCCCGGCCCTAGCTTAGAGGGGCCCAAAGCAGGATTTGATTTGGGGGGGCCAAATTCCAATCTGGCCAAATTCACAACCTGGCCAAATCCCCAACCTGGCTAAATGCCCAAACTGGCCAAAATTCCCAACCTGGCCAAATTCCAAACCTGGCCAAATTCACAACCTGGTCTAATATCCAACCTGGGCATATCCGCAACCTGGCCTAATCTCCAACCTGGCCAAATTCCCAATCTGGCCAAATTCCAAACCTGGCCTAATTCCCAACCTGGCCAAATTCCAAACTGGCCAAAATTCCCAACCTAGCCAAATTCACAACCTGGAAAAATTCACAACCTGGTCTAATATCCAACCTGGCCATATCCCCAGCCTGGCCTAATCTCCAAGCTAGCCAAATTCCCAACCTGGCCTAATTCCCAACCTGACCAAATCCCCGACCTGGCCAAAATTCCCAACCTGGCCAAATCCCCGACCTGGCCAAATTCCAAACTGGCCAAAATTCCCAACCTAGCCAAATTCACAACCTGGCCAAATTCCCAACCTGGTCTAATATCTAACCTGGCCATATCCTCAACCTGGCCTAATTCACAACCTGGAAAAAATTCCCAAACCGGCCAAATCCCCAACCTGGCAAAATTCCCTACCTGGCCAAAATTCCCAACCTGGCCAAATTCCAAATCTGGCCAAAATTCCCAACCTGGCCAAATCCCCAACATGGACAAATTCCCAACCTGGCCTAATCTCCAACCTAGCCAAATCCTCAACCTGGCCTAATCTCCAACCTGGCCAAATTCTAAACCTGGCCTAATTCCCAACCTGGCCAAATTCCAAATCTGGCCAAAATTCCCAACCTGGCCAAATTCCCAACCTGGCCATATCCCCAACCTGGCCTAATTCCCTACCTGGCCTTTAACAGAAGGGTAGCTGCAGCTCTGTTTTCCAGATGAATGTAAAGAGTTAAATGATTGAGGTGGGTGGGGGGGGGGGGCAAACACACAGCAGCGATGCTTTTAATGGGAGAGATTGCGTAATGGTCGTCCCTGGGTCCTCTCTGCTCAGACAGATTGGGCTCTTCCCGCCTTCGCGGAGGTGTGAAGTGGCAGTGGGAGGTGCGGGCTTGGCAGGTGCGGAGTGGGGCACCAGAGACTCACAACGTTTCTCCCAACGTTCTCGCAACGTTGCGAGGACATTTCTGCAGTGCGGTAGCGTTGCGGTCACGTTGCAGTAACATTGCAGTAACATTGCACGGCTGTCGCTGCGTCTGCGTGCGCACTGCTAGGAATAGACGGACGAGTTCTCATTACACACAGCAAAGGGCCTGTCAGAATAGACCCTATTACATAAAGCTATCCAGACTCCAGCTATCCAGACTGGATAATGACCTTCGTACCTTTGGCGAGTCGGCGGGCAGCGCAGAATCCCTGACAAATATTTCGCGATCGTTACCTGAACTGAAATATATTTAAAATGTGCTGACACATTATTGGCTACGATGTAACGGTGGAGCTCACAGAAGGTAGCCTAAACTGTTAATCCCAGATTAGTGATATACAGCTGGTTTTCAATTACACATTAGGGCTCTGTTTATTTTCTTGAGGCACGATGCCTGAAGGGCCTGTGATTTTGGATCTGCACTCTGTCATGCATATGACACTGTTTATGACTCACTGGCAAAGTAAAATGAAACACAAACAATTGTTCAGGTTGAGTTCTGTCAGCAGAGCAAAGGGGGGTCAGTGGTAATTAGCAAAAGATATAAATGGGAGCTGAGTTCTTAATGCATAGAATAGCGTGTACCAGAGGCAGAGACGCTTTGTGGGGTTCAGGACCAGGCGTGATGCAGTCTTTTGGGAGGTTCTGTTCTGTAGGAGCAGGCCTCCACAGGGCTCCCATTTTAGGAGCATTTGCCCCTGAAATCGATGTGTGCCAACTGAAAAAGCCTATTTACAGTAGGAGCACGCCTGCTAATCGGGATGCATTAGTGTGCTCCTGCCTTTCTCAGCTTAGCGCATGTGCTAAGTCTTGGGAAAAGTGTTAGCGTACAGCCCTGAGCTATAAGATGAGCCTTGATGGGCTCCATGGCTTGCTCACATCATCGTGTATTCTTTTGTTCTTAAGCAAGTAGAATGCTGCTCATCAACCCAGATAGGAATGCAAGTCCCTCTCTGGCCCCTTAACAAAAATGCACACACTCTCACCCTGTCTGTCTCTCCCTTGTACTTGCAAGCTTTTTTCAGAATCCTGACCCCCAGCACCCCCCCCCCCCCCTTATAGTCAGAAACGTAGAGGCAATGGCTGTCTTCCAATGCAGGCTGAAAACCCCACCCCTTCAGGCTCCACTTGCTCGAGACTATTTCTTGGCATTTCACCAAAATCTCCCCGCCCACCACAAAGCACTTGATATAGTGTAACACTCAATGTGTTAACAGGATAGTTGATTGATTGGCAGGACAGTTGACGATGATTGACAGGACATTTTATTACGCAGACAGTACACAGTTGATGGTTCCAGTTCCTGTTGTGCCTGTGGTACTGGTTCTGAGTTTAACGGCTTCAGTAGTTAGTACAGCTCTTCTAACCCTATTGTACGTACTTTGATCTGTTTTATGAGCATGTCTGATAAATGAATAGATAGGATTCAATGTTATATTTCATCCATCCAAATAACTGTGAGGAGGGCCGTGTAGCCCTAGTGCCCCAGCTAGCGACTGTGCAGTGACCCACTAGCGGCTCGCAAACTGGCACCATAGTGGTCTGCTAGCAGACAGTCAGGTGAGTCAGTGCAGATGAACATGAGCCGTTACAATGCAAAGAAGTTGGTGAGTGCTCCTCTGGCTAGCAGACGTAATGCTAGTTTGAAAATGATGCGAGTTCCAGTGCCGATAGCTGTTGCCAACAGCAGTCCGACGTGTGCCTGCTTGCTGGGGAGAGCCAGGAACGTTCATACTTACCCAGCCTGCAGTGACGGGCGAAGTGACATCTGACC
Organism: Anguilla pacifica; assembly: GCA_039654925.1. NCBI lineage: Eukaryota > Metazoa > Chordata > Actinopteri > Anguilliformes > Anguillidae > Anguilla > Anguilla pacifica. The sequence goes on from CM077294.1 coordinate 48,844,300, forward strand.
TCTGGCAGCAACGGACAAAAGAGAGGATGGGGAGATGACGGGCAGTGGAAACGGCAGAAATTATGGGGAATACAGAATCCCCGTTAATGCCAGATCCAGCTTGAATGCACCTGGAGTACGTGTGGCAGCCTGGGTTTTCAAACAGAACATCCGTTTCTCAAAATTATTTGAACGTGTCCAGTTTGTGGTCCCGACCGGACAATGTCATCTCAGAAGTCGGTTCTGAGGCAGACCCCACCCCCCAAGTCCAACAGCTCCCAACCTCCTTCCTGATTGCTTCTGACAAATTACAAATCTGGCAACCATAGAGGCAGCTTCAGTGGAAAGTATAGCAGCAATGTAGCAGAACTGCTAGCAGGAAGTATAGCAGCAGTGCAGCTTAATGGCTAGAAGAACCAGGCTTGGTACTCCAAGATTATAATAGGTTGTGACAAGACCAGGGTAGCAAGCCCCTGTGGTTTAAACCTGAAGCTTTACCTCCCACTGAGCACACTGCAGTTCATGCAACATGTTCTCACTATACAGCCAGATCTTCACTACATTTGAACAGTGTAGACCTTGTGCATATGCTTCAATGAATGCATCATTTAAATGAGCATTTTTAAAATGTGCTGTTACACGTTTATATGAAAAATGTGTTTTCGTTAGTTTAGCATGGCATGCTAATCCCTTTCTCAGTTTATGGTAAAATGCTGCATGTTCTCTTATTCGCCTCACACTTCTCTGGCTTCCACAGATGTTCAGTCAGTGTCGCTGGTACTGAGCGTGTCTGAATGTGACCAAACACCGCATGCTGTTTAGCATCTCTACCAAATGCGCGAGCCAACATCCTCCTGTCCCTCTCAGGAGCCCCGGTCCTGGGTTCCATCCCCATAACAGCAAAACAACACCTGTCAGTGACCCCGGCTGCCATGGCAACCAGCTCCACAGTCACCTGGTTACGCGGTGTTCGCAGACAGCTCCTGCGACACCCTGCATCCTGAGAAACACAGGCCCACCACTGTGGAACAAAGAGAAACTTTTTCAAACAAAAAATTTACAAATGACTTATGTATTACTGGCTAGGTGTACAGTTTTATGTACCTATTGGGTACCACCCCAGTGACAAGCACCTGTACCTTTATAGGCACTTTTCTTGAGGAGCCTGAGGAGTCTGAAACAAGTATGGCCAATAGGGTCAGCTTGCTGGGCTCTCCTTGCATCTGATAACCTTGGCTTCATCTGACCAGGGGATTCAGGTCAATGTAAGTACTGTACAGGGCACTACAGTGGAGGAGGCTGTAGAATGAAAGCTAGGACAATAAGGCTGATTCAGGTGATCCCGGCCTCTCCCCAGGGTGACCCTTACTTCAGTACCGGTTGTAATTACCGATTAGGTCCTATCCATCCTGGTGCAGTTCCTCCTCCACTCCACCAGAGGTCCACGCTCCAATTACACCTCAGGAAAGCTAATGGGGAACAACCGTCTCACATTGAATGGGGTGAGCACGCCACTAGTTGGTTGTATTGCTAGTTTGCAGCTAAAGTGAACAGCTGAATATCTCAAAAAGCGAAACAGTGTGGCTCATAATTGGTCTCGGAAAGGGAGCCTCATTGTGCTAGAGTCGCAGTGGTACTCCTCCGGACCAAAAACTGCACACCCCAGATGGAGCCCTGCAAAGAAGCACCCTTTTGCTTTCCAGTAGTTGAGTTCTACTCTGTAACCTTTTTAATCTGCCTCACATATAGCCATTTTCTGTGAAATTGGCTAGTTTAGCTAGCTAGAACATATTGTAAACAGTCATACATCATCAAAATTATGCTTATTAAGCTGCTTTAAAAATAGACATTAGAACGGGTGCGTTGTTTTTTTCTCACTATTTTTATGGTCATGCTTTCTGATAGCCTGCTTCAGATTTTAAACATTTTTTCTTCCATCTTTACATTTTAAAAAGCGAAGGAGTGTTCCTGTTCATTTTTCGTCTCACACTCGTCCACCTGTCACTTTAAATCTCTTCCTGCTTCGGGTCCTGTCGCAGACAGGCCTTTTGATGAGCCACAGGCAGCCTGCCGCGCTCTGACTCAGTGTGACACTGTCAGCATTAAAACCCGCAGGCCTCTCAAAAGACACCTGCAGTCAACATCTGCGCCCTAATGTCAGCCCCAAGTTTCCCAGAAAGGCACAAGAAGTCAAATGTTTCGGGAACAGCAAAGCCAGTGGTAGAGTGTCACGTACAGAAAGCAAATGGTGAAATTAGGGCCTATTATTTTGGAAAATCAAAACAGCCCAGTGGATATAACAATTACAAACATAGTTCTCATGCAGTGCATCATTAAATTTGACAAGATTACAATGAGAAACAGCAGCTTCGGTGCCTCCAACCCTCATCAATGATTGTGCTTAAATGAAATACTTCAGTCTGTCACTGTTAGATAACTACCTGTGCTATCTAACAGCTGGCTCACCACCGGCTAGGCTCCAGACGTATCTGAGTGGTTCCTCTGATCGCCAACGATATGCTTAGCAGCCAAGAGCCATTATCCTGCCTTTATGAAAAGCGACGCAGGTCAATAAATTGTAAAATACGGTGTCTCAGTCTGGACAATATAATTTTAATTCTAGAAAAAATATGTATTTATACAGCACATTTCATACACCATGCAAATACTTTAAAAATCGATAAAATCGAAAACAAAAATACAATGTGCATCACAGAGTACATGTTACAAAACATATTGATACTTTTTATTTTTACCAAGAGTTAAAACTCAAAACAAATTAAATGGGAAAAGATCATTATTACCTCCATTACTGTGAAACATAACTCTGCAACAATATATCTATTCGGACAATAAGACCGTTAGATATGGCGGGCACATTATGTAACCCACGCTATATATTATGAATTCAGGATGGCTCGGAGGCACCTAGCTTTGAAAAACGAGATGGCTCGAATGTAAATAATGTAACGCAGCCTGGCAGTGTGTAATTACAGACAAGCTCACACGGGAGTTAGGGTGAGCGGGACGGATGGATGTCGCAGACTGCGCAACTGTATGCCAGCTGCATTTCAGTGTAAAAAAAAAACCTTCAAAGCGATGAATTCCCTTTGAATAATTTTTTTTAAAAGGTTTGAATTATTGTGATGGAAGCTGCAATACAGTGATTTCTCTGTGTGGGCCTAACGGCCTATAGTACGAGTAAAGTAGCCTATATTTTATTTAATAGTTGAATACAATGAAATGGGCAAAACCATTACAGCCAATGTGTTTTAATTAAATCTGTCTTTCTTATGTCATAACGATACAGCTGACATTAAAAACGACATCCACAGGCAGTAAATTATGGAATTTAATTTGCTGTTAATTATTATTACAAGGCGGAGGTCCGTAATTTACCGTAGGACTTTTCACCTCAACGCAAATGTGACTTCGTGCAACTAACCGAAGCACCCAAAACCCTCGCCGCTCTCCTCTCCGAATCCGAAGCGCGAGAAGCGCCAGAACACTCCAGAACTGCCCAACGACAGGACCAAATGTGCGACTACACTGCGATGAAACGGAAGACACCTTGGAAAAGGTGGCGAATCCTTTGAGAACACGCGCGTAATTTAATAGCTTCGTTGACATTTTGTTTTTCAAGCTTTATAAGGCGACTTTTATTCCGCCACAAATACCTGTCTGTTTAAAACAGAGAACGACTGCGTCACTTAACGGTGGATTCATTTATCGGTTGTTTTCAGTTGTTTTACTTGTAGCTGGATGAGCACCCGATGATGTAGCCTAGCAGTACAGTACTGCACACCACATCTTTGACGAAGCGCAGCCTATATCCCGCGACCGATGGATAATAACTCGTCTGAAGATACATTTTGCTGAAGCAGGAGCAGCCTTACGTCTCTCACACTGAGAGCACACGCAACTCCGGTTCACCTTAATTCAGGAGCGACAGCTAGCTAGAGCGCTATTTATGTCACGTAAGAAACTGCTTTCACCGTCTCCGTTTTTATCAAACTACGATTCGGTGTGGAAGGACGTCGCGCATCCCGCTGAAAACGGATTTCCATTCTCTTGCCGGGGGAGTGGATACTTCCATCTTATTCGCCCTTATTAGGAGCAGAAGACAAATAACGGAGGGACGGCGGACTGTACCACAGAATGGCATTTGGAATGTATCATGTTTATTATTGGCCAGTTATCTAAGGAGCTGCAGAGAAGCAAAAAGAAATGGCAGAGATGTTTGTTTTCGTTTTCTTCATGCACTTGCGTAATCGTGTCTTTACATGGGAAATCGTCGTTAATTAGATAACGTGTACCTCGGCTTCGCAAGGATGTCGTCCTAGCCTTTTCTCATCTCAACCCAGTGCTTTGTGGTTTTTATTTATCTTTACCAAACCATAGAAGGGCTTCCTTTCGTCAATGAGCGCTTTCCTCTTCAGTTGAGGTTGCTGAGCACAAGAACACATGGATAAGGGGTTATAACTGGACCTTGAATTAAACAGCTCTTGGAATTGTGGAGTTAATTAGAGTAACTGTAAGCTAATCTACCTTTTGTTCTCGTTATTTGTACTTGAAACGACATCCCTGTAATAATTTGTGCATGTTTGTTGAAAAGGTTCAGTGCAACGCTTAACTCACGGTTAAGAACGCTTATTTCAGGGAACACTCTAAGCTCTCACCAGGGGCAACAGCACGTGCATATTTCTGCGATTGAGACTCGACACGTTTGTAGTGTTGCACAGGCGTCTTTATGCATTTTTATTTATTTCCTTTGCATCCTGAGAATCCCCCCACCCCCCCCCCCCCCCCCCCCCCCCCCCCCCCCCACTCATTGAAAATTTTGCAGGCTACATTGTAATTGTAACCAAGTGCATGTGGCTGTATTACAGCATGCTGGTCGATTTATGTCCATGAGGGGAGGTGTAATGAAAAGTATGTAACCATGACGATTCCCAGTGCCTTTTCCCTACAACAAACATTGTGTCTTTCTGTACTTTTTCCCCCAGCAGCCTCTGATTCATCATGCCAGGGATCTCGCCCGCTGTTGTCGCTCGTCGGTCCGTGAGCTTCGGGTAATCAAAGGAGCGCGGCAGCGACCATGCCGTTTCCGTGCGGGGCGGATGGGGACCCCGCGCAGAGGGACGCCTCTCCCCCCCTCGGGGGGCGCGACGGGGGCGGGCGCTGAGTCTCTGGCTCTGCCTGGCCCTGGTGCTGATGCCCGCGACCCAGGGCTCCAGCCTCAACTGCCACAAGACCTGCATCTGCGCCAGCAACATCGTCAGCTGCTCCAAGATGAACCTGACGACCGTGCCCACCTCCCTGCCGCTCTACACGGCCGTCCTGGACCTGAGCTTCAACTCCATCGCCCGGCTGCGCGCCGAGTGGACCACCGTCAAGCTGCTGAAGCTCCACAACCTGCTGCTCAGCCACAACGGCATGAGCTTCCTGTCCAGCGAGGCCTTCGCCTACGTGGGCCGCCTCCGCTACCTGGACCTCTCCTCCAACCGCCTCCGGCAGCTGGACGAGTTAATCTTCGAGCCGCTGCGGCAGCTGGAGGTGCTGCTGCTCTACAACAACCACATCTCCCAGATAGACCGCACGGCCTTCTCGGGCCTGGTCAGCCTGCAGAAGCTCTACCTGAGCCAGAACCAGGTGTCCCGCTTCCCCCTGGAGCTGGTCAAGGAGAGGAGCCGGCCGGAGAACCTCAGCCTGCTGGACGTCTCCGCCAACCGGATCAAGGTCCTGCCCGTCCCCGACCTCCAGGCCCTGCCGGCCTGGATCAAGAACGCGCTCTACTTCCACAGCAACCCGCTGGTGTGCGACTGCGCCCTCTACAGCCTGCTGGCGCACTGGCACGTGCGCAAGCTCAACTCGGCCCTGGACTTCAAGGACGACTACACGTGCGTGCTGCCCGGCACGCAGAAGCTGACGGTGGGCGTGTTCGAGCTCAACGGCGACTACATGAACTGCAGCACGTACGAGGAGGCCGACGAGGAGGCCTACCTGGACCAGACGCTGGTGCTCGCCTGCGACACCCGGCACCGGGACATGCGGAAGAGCTGGGCCGCGCCCGGCAACGTGCCGGTGACGGCGCGTAGCAACGGGAGCGCGGCGGTGCTGGCGGACGGCAGCCTGCGGATCGGGCCGGCGCGGGCGGAGGACTCGGGCGTGTACACCTGCTTCGCCGTGAGCGAGGAGCTGAACGAGACGCTCTACGTGACGGTGAGGGTGCACAACTTCACCCTGGCCGGGGGCGGGGACACGCTCAACACCGCCTACACCACGCTGGTGGGCTGCCTGGCCAGCGTGGTGCTGGTGCTCATCTACCTGTACCTGACGCCCTGCCGCTGCCTCTGCCGCCCGGGCGGCCGCGGGGCCCAGCGGCACCGCGAGGACAGCATCCGCTCCTCGGTGCTCAGCGCCACGCCCACCCGCGACGACGCCGCCGCCGCCGCCAGGGCCGGCCTCAGCCGCCACGTGGCCTTCACCGACTCCAAGGAGCTCCAGGGCCAGAACGGCAAGGTCAAACCCAACGCTCAGGACGGGGAGGAGGAGGGGGAGGAGGAGGAGGAGGAGGAAGAGCGGCGGGCGCTGCAGGGCAGGGGGGGGAGGAGGAGGAGGTCGGACGCGGACTCCATCAGCTCAGTCTTCTCCGACACCCCCATCGTGGTTTGAGGAGCGGACGGGGGGGGGGGGCAGTAAGGGAACCCGTTTGGTGGAACTTTCTACTGTGATGTTCTGGAAAACTCCACGCCGTGGAGCGGATGGTTGGTTGGCGGTGGGTGGGATGGGGGGGGGGGGGGGGGGGGGCCTTTGTGCCCGCCCTTCGCCTTGGCACAAGACAACCCACCGGGACAAAGACGCGAGTATCAGTTTAATTTCCCAGCATTTCGATGTGTAGCACTTAAATCTGAATACTGTGAAAAGACCGCGGCAGTGGAATCACGTTGCGAAAACAAAAGAGAAATCCTAGAAGTGGAGGAGGGAAGGAGCCCCCGACACGGTTCGAGAGGGAGCGGGGGGCGTGCCGAGAACGACAGATGTGCCGTCTGAAGAAAAGGGGGGGCGAGGTCGTGGGTTAAAAGAATGCTGCCAAAAAAGATAAGTGAAATGTCCCATCTGCGGAAGGAGAAAAGCTCCACGGTTATAATTAATTAAGGAGCGCAAGCCTTTCAGAAGCGATTAAATATTTAATAGGAATCGCCCGTTCTGAGCCGCCTGTTTTCCCATAGAAGTTAGCGCCAGCGCATCCCTGCTCTGCCAGGCCCAGGATGGCTGGCCCATGAATATTCACTGTCACTGAGTCATTATCAAAGTGGCTGCAGGAGGAATAGCATCCAACAAACTCAACAAGACATAAATTCCCGAGCTGGGGGTGGGGAGGGAGGGTTATCACTAGAGAAAATGGGACTCGAGTCTTATTTCTGGGAAGCTGCAAACAATCAGATTAACCTTTCAGGTAACCACTTTAGAAAAGCAGTAAAAAAAAAAAGATAGTAAATGTGAATGGCTGGCATACTGCAACGCTAACCCTGACAGCGCTCAGGCATCTCACCACTGATACAGGTTCACTGCCCGAGCAGGAGGCTAACGGTGTTAGCTTAGCTCACAGCTCAGACAGGAAGAGATGGATATTGTGTATTGCTGCATCAAAAAGGCAAAGCTAAAATTGGTTTTGGGGCTAAAGGTTTGGGATCGAATTAGCAAATATAAAAGTACAGCATTTCACAGCGTTTCTAAACGAATAAGAAACCATGAAATTTCTTTCCAAAAGAGAGCTTTCAGCTGCAACGGTCAAAGCCATGATTACCAAACATAAGCCAGAAAAGATGCTTCTGCACATGCTCCATGGTAAAGGCATACCGCGTTCTTGCCTGCATGGAGATATTGCACCACAGTCGGTGTTTCTGTACCCTGCTTTTTGTTTGTTTCGCTAGTCCAGTGAGAGGTAGAGAGTCTATTGTTGTTTGTTGGCCAAAAGCTGCTCCTAGAAACAGTGTTGTCCAATGAAAACAATACACAATATGCTACTGTTATTGGGGGGTGGTTCTGTCAAAGAGCAGAGATGTTTAATTACCAATTATGAATTGAGGGCACCTTGAGTGATTAAAAATGACTTCACATTCTATTTATGGTACGGAACACAATTCATTTTTAATATAACAAAGTCGCGGTTTTGATGAAGTGTGCGCTGTGAGACACTGATATTTGCATTATTCGGTGCATTACTCGGTGCATTTACCACAGTGCTTGGTGTCATCTTAACTCATAATCACAAGCTTTCATTTCTAGCTGCTTTATGTGCATTCTTTGACAATTCGAGGATTACTGAGCTCATGAAGTTGTGTGGTTATGTATGGTAAAGGAAATAATAACGACACTCGTGTAATTTCCTAACTTAATATTGAAGGTCAAGGTGCGCTGTTTTACATCGAATCTGTCTTGGTTATATGATCTCTGTTAAATGGTACATGTAAGACCTCACAGACCGTTCCTCAGACTTTGATTTCTTAGTCTTTGAAGGTTGGCATTGACCTGCGGACGTCTGCGTTGGATATATTTTTGTAAGGGACGCGTTATTCACAGGGTCAGAAAGTCATGCCAGGCAGACAGTGAATGACTGAATGAATGTGGCTGCTGGCCTGCTGGAGTATATTGCTTTTTGTGTTGGATGGGGATACAGAGGACCTGCTGATGCAGTCATTGTCTTAGATATGCAAGAGAATATGTGCTCTACCCTGTCTCACCCTGATTTTAATCATACTACGGACAGGGAATGCTTCTCACAATAGGCTCTCTGGCATTATGAATTTGGACTTCTTACATAAATCCGGAGTCAGCTCCCGTAACAAGTTTACTAAGGTTTAGTATACAGCTATGCTAAATGCCATAAGGGTTCAGTCTGCTTTGAAATTATGACCAGCCATTACTGCGGAATTGCTTTATATATGATCATAAAGCCAACTTTTTATTCTTTGTGCATATATGAATGTAGGTATTTCTTCCCTTATTACGTGTGTCAGAGAGATAAAACTTACTGAGATATATTTATGTGAGATATATTTAATTATGGTTAGCAGAAAGGACCGAGGGAGGACCGAGAGAGAAAGTTCTGGGAGATTGAGGTTTCATCAGCCCCATAATGGGTGGAGCTACGAACTGTCCGTCGCTTGTTTCGACCAATTAAAATGTTCTGGCGTCACAGCAGAGCACAGCGATTGGGTGAAATCAACAGGTCACTGATAGCACGTTAGCTTCTCCCATTTTGTTGTCTTGACGTCTCATTCTGCCATAACTACTGTGAACCAACCAGGACAGTTAGTGATGACTCATCAGGGCTGGACATGAGAAGCAACATATGCCACTACACTAGGCAGCTGGACGAGTAGCTTGTCAGGGGAATCTGTGAAATGTCCATGTGACAGATTTGTACATTTTAGCCCTGTAGGCGGAGAACGCTTACATCACAACTCATATGAACAGGGCACAGTCTGTGAATTGTAGTAATAATTCTTAAATGACACCTTTTGCGGTTGTCACTTGAACAAAGGATTAAATCTGTAATGCAAATTAACTCTGTAGCGTTCCTCAGATGCTCTCAGCTGAACACCAGTCATGTTTTTTTGACAGTGTTTACCAACTGCTTGCATCTCCTGCAGAACGGGGGGGGGGGGGGGGCTTGCTTTATATTCGGGAAAGCCCGTCTGTTATGATCAGACTATAGCTGTGGTATTAGAGAATGCTATTTACAGCCTTTGATGGAATGAGGCAATAGTCTGCCTGCCTCTCACTGTGAAAGTAGAGATATTTCATATTTGCAGTGTTTTCTTTCCACCAAATCTACATGCCCTTTTGTCTCTTTGTGCCCACAGCCTCGACTGAAATTGGCCGCGGTAACTTTTAAGCCTGTTTCGTCAAGTTTGTGCGCGTATGTTCTCTTCCTTAGTCATGGCAGACAGTCCCCGTGGTTACGCGCCCCCTGCCTTTGTGCCGTTTGGCTACAGACCGCCCCCCCGGCAGGTTTATCACGCCGTTCAGTTTAGAACGCTGAGCACAACGCCGGCAGGACTGGACGGGTCACAGGAGCAGCCGAAGCCCCAGACTGTCTGTCAATAAGCAGGTAGAGGCATTACACTGCCTCAGGCAATAGGACGGTTTCACACTGTCGGAATTTCACTAGGAAATACAATACATGGGTAAGGTCTTCATTTATGTTCGGTTGGAACCCTGAACATGTTCAGCCTTGTAAATTCTGCTGTTCATACATTTTTGTCTACATAGAGAAAATATATTCAAAATATGAGAAATATTTTTGATATTCTAAAACAGGGGTGTCCAATCATATCCGAAAAGGGTAAAGAAAAGTGTAAGGGTGTGGGTGCAGGTTTTTGTTTTGCCGGTTCTTGATTGAAGACCTTGATGGGTTAAATAGGCGAATCAGGTTTCATGGTGCTGGATTAAAACAAAAACCTGCACCCACACCGACCCTTTTCAGATAAGATTAAGCACCCCTATTCTAAAACATACAAGTGGTATTAAAAATATAAATAAGCAAAAACAAACGTATGTGCTATCATGTTTGTAATTGTATTTTTACATTGCCCAATGTATCCTGAAATTGGCAATAGCATCTATTTTCAAATATGTGCAGAGCACAATTTGTCATACTTAAAGACATTCCTTATACGGGGGATATTGTGTTCCAAAACGTATCATATTTTGGTAAAGGTAGCTAAGCATACAGAAGCCGTGAGACCGAGTGCAGTCAAACTCTCCTGCAGCTTGCGTTCGCTGACGGGCAAGAGTCTCAAACGCACTACGGAGTTCTGCGGTTCGCTGAAGGTTGTGAGGCACAAACACTCAAATCACAGGCTCTCTTTCTCACCATTATGAATGGACATACCACAGGAATCTTGTCAGTTATTTAACTGTCTCACTGTCTACCAAACAGAGCTTTGAAGGACCCAAGAAAAGCAATCAGCGTTCTCCTGTACACAGTGCTATACTCAGTTTAGTACAATATACATACCAGACATGTAGTGCAAAACACCTTTGCAGATGTACTTCATGTAAGTCTGCTAATGGCTAGTGTCTGACAGTGATTATAATGTTTTTCTGTTTAGTTTTACCATCCATACCCAAATACTGTATGGTGAGCCAATGTTTCAGCTTGGTAGGGTCTGTCTATAAGGACATGTGTCTCAGTGAAGTGCTGGAACCTAATTATACAGCTCAGGGAGGAAGTCGAAAAAGGCAGCTCTGTTCGCATCCACAATATTAACAACTTGTTTTTTAAAAAACTACCCCGACAAAAAAAAGTCACGGGTGCTTTTACTGCGGTTGTTTCTGAAAAGCTTTCTTAAGGCTTCATTTGGGCCCAGGAAGAAGTGGCTCGGAGATGTGTTGATGCGGAAGGACAAAGAACGAGGCCTTCATCCCATTATATGTGTAAGTGTTCCAATGCAGATAGCATTGCTGACTAGCGTTGTATTGAAGTATTGCTTATCCGTGTGTGTGATAGAAACAGTACCTTTGTGTTAGCCATTGCTGTTAACAGTTGACAAACTTTTGTCTGTATCGATGATGCGGATTCTTGTCTCAGTCTTCGTTGTCAGTGTTATTAGCCAGATGTTGACTTCACGGGGCTGGAAGCATCTTGACTTCTCGGGAAGAACATGATAAAACTGGTCTCTCTGTACGACTGGCCTGAACGACTATCGAAGGCTTCTGCAGTTTGTGTCAGCTGACTGTCCGTCCATTCCTCTGTTTCTGTGTCTGTTCTCAAAGCGTGTGGGTCCTGGAGACCTGCGTCTGGGAGAGCTCTCTCTCTCCCTGGACGGCAAATCTAAACCGCGACATTGTCGCTCCGGAGGTTCACCACAAAAGCCATCGACAGCAGCACAGCGGGAGGAAAGACTTCCGGAACGTCAGGTTCTCCTTGGACGGGACCGATTGGGAAGAGACTGTGATGTTTTTCATGTTCAGACTCTTTTGAGTGTGCTGTCTTTTTCCGGGGTACCCATGGGGTACCCGTTAGTTCTCTCAAAGAAATAAATTAATTAAAATTTATTGGACGTACCGAGAATGTCCCATCTAGCCAAATAACATTTCAGAGATGTTCTTTTAGCCTGTGAGAATGTTGTGTTCTTGTGATCTCTTTGCGTCACAAGCACATCTTTAAGATGTTTTCCTTTAAAAAATGTGATCTGGACCTAGTTATGATATAGCTGAAAAGCAGTGGTTTGGGAGTTGGTAAAAAAAAAACAAAGTTGCTACAGTATTGTTATTCACCACCACCATTGTGTGAAACGCTGAAGTAACATTTTGTGCTAGCTAGATTAAGAGTGTATGCTTGATATGGCCAACACAACACCTTCCCTGGGTCAACAGTCAAATACTTCATGACTGAAGGGGAAACTTCAGGTCCTGAAAGTAATATTTTGTTCCAATCACCTGGATTTGCTGATTAGCACAATTCCTCAGCCATGAGGTAGAAGCAATGAGTGAGATCAGCAGGCTGAGTTCATGGGAGGAAGAGACACGAGGCAGGACTTTTACTTGCTTTTCGAGCCCAGGCCCTGGAGAGCCACAGGGCAGGCTTTCATTGTTACTCAGCACTTAAGTGAGTGAGTTAAAGCTGCTGCTTACACCTCTGACTCATCTGCCCTGGTTTCTCGGGTCTGAAGTGGTTGCTGATCTACAGATGAAAACAAGAACTGACAGCCACATGCAGCTCTCCAGACCCCTGTCATAAAATGCCATGAAGTGTTTGAAAGTTAAATAATTAACACATGAATGCCATCTAAAGTACTAAGTGGTTCTCAAGATGAATTTACAGACAGATCCGCTTCTGAATCCATAAAAAATCTGTAAGGCGGAATCTGATGTAGTATTTTCAAGAGGAAACACGAAACGCAAATCCAAACGACTGGATTCGTTCCGGGTCAAGTGTTGTTGTACAAGCCAGCGGGGCAGTGCAGTGTTAACATGTGAAATAGAACAAGGAACTGCTTATCAGGGTACCCCACAGAAGCTGACAACAGCCCCTCAGATTCGAAAAGCCATTTCCAGATCAGGTGTCGCTGAAAAGCTCTTCTCACATGGAGCCCAGACCAAGCAGGGGTGAAATGTTCATCTGAAACACTCTTAACTCTTTAGCTGGCAATAGAATCTGAGAACTCGCCTGTGGTTCCCAGAGAATTGTCAACAAAAATAAGAAAAACATGTAATCGTATGAAAGAAGAATGGTTTAAATATCAATGAACATAGATAGTTTTTTTTTTGACAGTGATCTGCAGTGATTTCACTGGTATCTTAAGGGTTAAAGTGTTTCGGATAATTATTTCACCCAGTTCTGATCCACAGCATTATTAAAGATATTTACATACAGCGGTGGTAACCAACTCTTCCTGGAGATCTACCATCCTGTAGGTTTTCATTTCAACCCTAATTCGGCACACCCGACTCTACTAATTAGCAGCTCAATAAGATCTCTAGCTGATGAATGAAGTGTGCTTTGTCAGGGTTAGAGTGAACACCTGCAGGACGATAGATCTCCAGGAACAGGGTTGGTTACCACTGACATACAGCATATCTTTATGCTTGCAGTTCGGTGTACCCTGGGTGTATAAAGAAAACATTCCAGTTCGACAGTTTGTCCTCCTGTGATAATTAAACAGTGGTTATGTACACCGTGGGCTTCTAAATTAAGACCTTATCAAGGGGCTACAACCCAATGCTCTGGCTCCCAGCCCAGTCTTGGTACACATATGCGACAAGTGTGGCAACTACAGGGCAATACTACTGTGCCTACTTGCCAAATGAACTCAGCCCACGCTAACCCAGACTCAGCACTTAATTATGATACACCCAGATACATGGTATAAATATGAATTCTCACTATCCTGATCGACTAATAATTGTGCATGTGCATCTTGTGTATACGCCGGGGTAAAAGTTCTTCTCACTTCACAAACACGTTCATTATAAACACGCCTAAATGTAGGCTACCTCTGACTTCTAAAATGCATTCCAAATTCTACAAACTGTGAACACGGCAGGTAAGCTGCTACACTACATTCCAATGACATATGAAGACTGATCTGAAACTGCGCAGTTTTTGCTAAAATTGCTGGACTCGTTTGACCAACAGGTACAGCGAATGTGTGCGAGAGCAACGTAAACGAATTCCCGCAATTATTATATTGGCATGCGTTGTTTTGGGTTTTTGTTAGCTAAGTCATGTGACCGGCCAACTTCAAACTATGAAACACTGACTCTAAGGTGTTCAGCTTCAAACTTGTATTCGCTACGTCTTGCACATTCAATGACTGCCCAGGTCTCAGGACCGTTGTATTTCGTGGGCTTCGGGGATTTTTGGTGAACATGACACTACATGGAAACTGGTATTGGTGTAATACGCAATTGTAGCACATTAGCTGACTGGCTAAATGGCACTGCCCAAAGGTGATGCACAGGCTGGGAGCAGGTATTGGTTTAGAATCTATGCAGTCTCACCCTGCAGTGCATTTTACCCATAAGGCATTTGGCTCTTAAAAGGAATGGCTCCATTGGACATGACAGTATTTACCTACAATTAGAAACTTGTCTGTCAGCACTTACCTACACTGCTCTCCAAAATTATTAATATCATTAAACAAATAAACAAATAAAACTTCATAAAATAAATCATACACGTACTCAGCTATATTTTAAGTCTCAAATGTGGAAAATTTAATAATGATTCAATGGAATAGACCAAAATTATACATTTATTTCCCCCAGACCCCCACCCAAAAAAGTCACAACTAAACCCCTTTCAAGTACTTCGTGCTGCCTTCACAAGGGTAACACTACTGAGTTATCCTCCGTAGAACTATGTAATTTCCATATAATTATGTGATTTGTTTATGACTAATTAAACAAAGAAACCCAGGACCAATAGGTGCAAAACAACCCCATAGATAGGCTATGATGTCCTTTTCAACCCCATAACATCAGTATCTCACCATAGATAGGCTATGAAGTCCTTTTCAGCATAAGAATTCTTTGGCACAAAAGCCACCACTGACATCCATGGCCAAAATGCTGAATGTTGGTGCCATCTGGCATTAACGCCCAGTTCCAACTGACGTCCCAGCACTGATTAGAAAACTCCAGATGCTTGTTCTTGTTCATTGCCTTCAACAGAGGTTTAGTTTGGCAACCATTTGGTTGGTGGTGGTGTCGAATGGTAGATCTGGAGACTTTGAGTCCCCAAGATGCAGCCAAGCTTTGTACATATCTGGCTGAGACTCTTTTAAAAAGCAAAAGAAACACATGTGGATAACATCACATGCACCTACAGTCCATGGGTCTGCTTTGTACGATGGGCTAATTAATGATAGGAGATTGACTGTTGATCTTAGAAATTGAATTTGCCCACTGTGATAATTTAGTTTATTAAGGTGGGACCAATCAGCTGTTACTTAGTGTAGCAGGAAAAACATAAACATGGTCGGTTTATCGATTTTATATACATTTGAGGTTATTCAATTCAACTTTTTTTTCAATATTTCTATTGTGCTTTTCACAGAGAACTGTCATAAAGACCCTTTACAGAGTAGTAAGGCAAGAGACAGAGCAAAAAATAGCAAACAGAGCAAACACCAGACCTGAACTCCCAAATACCACGTTCATAAGGTAAAAACTCCCAGTGAGGAGAAAACCCTTGAACAGTCATTCTCTGTTTACTACTTCTTTAGTAATGCACCTTGATTGGCTTGAAGATGGCCACACTTTCTCTGATATTAAAAACTGATGTAGGACCAGCTTTCTCAAATCTAATCATACATCTAGACCAATATATGAAAAAAGTGGACAGTGATCTAGGGCTCAAGATAGAATGTTCTTAATCAAACATCTTTGGCAGATAAAACAGAGGAAAATGTGGATTTTATAAATCACCTTCAACCAATCATGTTTCCCTTTGAAATAACGACGGAGTGGAATGCAATTCCTGCACAGATCACCCAATATGGATGCAAAATACCCTCACATTAAAGCAGACAGCTGGCACTTTAACTCCATATTCATTGTTTCATTTCAAATCCAAAGTGCTGGAGTACAGAACCAAAACAACGAAAATAGTGTCACCGTCTCATTTAACAGTAGATATGGATCGCATTTTACTGAAGAGTTTGTAAAGACAGGCTTGGTAATCTATTGTTGCTCTCGGGACATCTGGGTGGTGAGTAATGTTGGCTGGGTACCGTGACGACGGGCACTCTCCGCTCAACAGCCGCACCTATTGCATCACTTACCCTTGGCAGTAATCTGAGAAGTATGGGCCCGGTGCTCGAGCACGTTACATTATGAATCACACAGAATGAGGAACAGGAACCTCAGTCTGTATTCGCAATGGTGAATCACACGCGTATACATATTCATTAGACCAGGGGCATGTGTCATGAAGCAGGATTACAGAGCTCGACGGATGACTGCGCTGAGTAAAACCCGGAGCGGCTCTTTTTACTTCAGTCCACGTTCCCTATTGGGGAGGGCTCCGGGCTTTACCTAGTGTGCCATAGGGTCTGCAAGTTTTTGTTTTCACTTTAAAATCAGCACCCAGTTCAGGTCCAAGAAACCAGGTGAGGTCTCTACCCAGATAGCCAGCGACTCTGTGCCGGATCTGCACCGGCAGTACAGATCTGCACAGATCCGGCACGGCTGGCTATCTGGGTATGTATTCATCTAATTGAATTGATCGATTCGGTGTAACGATGAAAACCAGAGGGTGTTTGCAATGAAAACCAGCAGACCCTGCATCTCTCCAGGACCAGGATTTGGGGCCCTGTCTTATCTAATATAAAAGCCCATGAGAGCTTATGCAGATGAATGAAAATAAGGGTCTAACGAAGGATTTCATTTGATAGATTTTTTTCATTCGTCTGCTACAATTCAGTGTGGGCGTAAGCCCATAGGTCAGATTCGCAATGCAACTAGCATACAAATGGATCTCCAGGAGTCTGTGTTGTGGAATAATTACCATGAGATTTATTGATGTGATTTTGTTTTGAAGGCATTTCTGAAAACTGAACAATAAACGGTAATTGGCGCCATCTAAATGCTGGATATGCAACTGCAATGTTAAAATGGCAGACCCTTTTATGATCACGATGCCTCGTAAGGATTTTCACACTGATGCACTACTACCATCTAGTGGTCTTTGACCATATAGCATTTCCTCTAAATAACCATGCGGGCTTTTTCCTTCTCTTTAAATTGACTGTTTCCAGCTGTCTTGCCGAAATAGGAAAAGGTAAACACGTGGAAGATTGCGTGCCATCAACAGTTATACTACAAAAGAACCAAATATTAGCGGGAGCCTAGCATTTGTCCTTGGATGTCCTGAATTTATTCTAAATCTAAACAGGTGTAATGATTTAGTGACTAAACAAACTGTTTAACCAGCGATGTGAACCATCTTGCCAGGTAGGACAGATTATGATTTCTCTACAGGTGTGCCGTCAGGCAGGGTCAGCGTGAAAAATCTGAAACTTTCGAATCAGTTGTAAATTGTCTGTGAAAAACAAATAACATACACCTATGCAGAACAGATTAATCCCAGCTGTTCATTCACACATATGCTCGAACAGTTCTTTCCTTTTTATTTTTTTACACTGCTTTAGACACAGGTCTACTTCTGCCAAAGCTGTCAAACTCTGGCCACTCTGTTTACTACATGCTCGTTTTAAAAGGCAAAGTTGGGGATTTTCCACTGTTTACAGTGGAGTATTTGCATTAGAGAAAGCATCCATTACATCCAGTTGCTGCTGACGGCTCTTTTCTCTAGCTGACAGATGATTCTGCCTTGTTAATGTCTCACACATTAATTGATGTTTGTTTTTCATTGAAGAGGCCTATTGCCATCTTTGGTTGATTTGTCACACTGGAAATTGGGCTAAATAAATTAAAGGTGTGTGCACTGCACCACACAGATACTGTCATACTCATTTACTCAAAGGCGTGCTTCTCAATGTGCATCTGACATTCCTTCCAATTTTTCATCTTTTTCCTCTCCCCCTATTAGGTCAAATGTTTAGCCAATCAATGATATGATTGCTCACTTTACTGTGCCTTTCAAATGCTTACCTGTACCCCCTGGAGGATAAAGATTGAAACTGAAGCTTACATCCCCGAGGGTCATGTGACAGTGACAAATTGATGGCCTCACCCATAACCAACGACATGCTGCTCAATTTACACATGCAGAAAAAAACTTTAGGATTGAGGATTATAGACTATTCATGTCAATACTCAACTTTAACCCATCCCAAGTCACAAACCATAGCAAACCCAAAAGGTGACTCACCTAGTCTGCTGGTTCTCACTGCCTGAATACCATTTCTGTTTCTTATTGTTCTTCTCCTTCTCATTCTTATTAATAATAATAATAATTATTATTATTATAATAACCTATTTTGTACTTTATCATAAAAATCAGCCCACAGTGAATTCATACAGACATGGAAAAAAGAAATAAATAAATGCAAAACGGAAACAATTAAAGTAGTATTAAATTGTATTTATTAAGAACATTCCACTATTGAGACCTAGTAAGCCATTACATCGCCATGCCCCTGAGGAACCTCCCACTGTTATAACTTTAATGCCACTTGTGCAGGAAGAGAACATAAAAATGGCGCGAACTATGTGTTTATAAGATCATCTGTAAACACTTTAATTGCACATTATCAGGACTTATGTTCACAGAATCCACGCATGAGAATACTATCCTAGCAGCTGGAGAGAATAAATCACATGATTATAAACAACCAAAGTGTGGTTTCCCTGCTGAAGTAACTCCAAACCTCTAACCCTGAATAACATTTCCCCATTTTAAAAGGAGCCAAATTTAAGCACCTCTGTCTCTGAGAAACTGTACATCAACAAACAGAGCAGGTTCAGAATGGAGAACATTAAGGCATCCCCCAGATTCACATATCAATAATAACACAACACAAACACTAAAACACAGAGAAGACTTGCTTTCGCTCATTTTGTCAGTAAAACCTACATTTGTTTAAAGACCCTGTGCAATCAAAATCATATTTTTTACTGATTACAATGCACATAAAAAGTGAAAGCTAATAAATGCTACAGACAGTTTTATTCAGTTGAGATTTAAAAAGTTATTTTTTATGTTGAATGCAACAGCTATTGTACTGTCCAACACAGAAGGCTTTGGTATTGGTCATTTTGATACCACCTTTCTTGCATAAGCAATAGGGGTGTAACCACTGTTCATTGGGTGTAAAGATGCATTAATCTGGATTAGTTTAGGCTATCAGTTCAAAGGGCAGCAATTCAAACATACAACATTCAAAAAAAGATCCATATCATTATTACATTACAGGCATTTAGCAGACGCTCTTATTCAAAGTGACTTATATAACTTTTTTAAATATATATTTTACATTGCATCCATTTATACAGCTGGATATATACTGAAGCAATGCAGGTTAAGTACCTTGCTCAAAGGTACAACAGCAGTGCCCTACCTGGGAATCAAACCTGTGACCTTTAGGTCGCAAGGCCAGCTCCGTACCCTTTATACTACACTGCCGATATCGATCACAACAAAATATTTAAATGTGCATAATCTTACTGCGGTTTGCTCTCAAGCAACACTGCCAACATCACTGTTTACATTTCTGACTCAACCTCATCACTCTGGCTAGTCACGTTTTTCCTTCTGTTAAACGAGACATCAATAAGTTTTTGCACCCTCAAGCTTTTTTGGTTGTATGTATACGTTCTAACAGGATTGTTAGCAGGATATTGATTGTCTCTTTCTATGTCAGATCATTTTGGATTGTATCGTACCACAATCTGTGATATTACCAAATACTGAGCCTTTGCCTGAAGAATCGAAATCGTATCCTATCCTGCCATGGTGAAGCTTGAGGTTTACACCCCGAGTAAGTAAATGGACCGCATTTATACAGCGCTTTCATCCAAAGCGCTTTACAATTGATGTCTCTCATTCGCCATAGCAGTTAGGGGTTAGGTGTCTTGCTCAGGGACACTGCGACACGCCCAGGGCGGGGATCGAACCAGCAACCCTCCGCCTGCCAGACAACCGCTTTTACCTCCTGAGCTATGTCGCCCCACAAGTAACATGGAGCTTTACATTTCAGCCGAGAAGTGCTGCAACCCTGTAGCTACTGGTCAATAAGTAAACCTTACGTTATTATTCATGGCAAACAGTCACACTGCATCAGAGGTATATGGGAGAATTATTTAAAAAATATTTAATTGTATTCTTTTTAATGTCTTTTGTAGTACTGTGCTTGTCTTTTGTGAGTATATGGAACTGTTGGCACGACGACGCACGACAAATTTCTGAGTAATTAGACAAAGTATTATCGTATCGTATCATATGTCAGACCCCCGGCCCTCAGGTATAGCCATGACATACATCTACATCTACAGTCTTTAACTACATCTTGTGTGACTTGTACTGTATTTATTGACTGGTTAATCTGGTGAACTATACTGCCAAAAGGACAATTAAGCTGTAATTCCTGTTACAAGAGTGCTGAGCAAACACTGTGCTTCCTCATGTGGATAAGGGACAAGCACAGCACTCACTACAACTGAACACTGTGGGTGTGGAGGAGGTGTGAAATCACAACATTGCACAGCTTTTAAAACTACAGCCATCCTCAGAAGAGCAAACAAAGCAATGGAACAAGCAACAGGTTACCTTTATCTTTCAGGAAACAATCCCTGTTTCTTTAGTTTGGAAAGTTCCGGTTTTTCAGGGGAAAAAAGTAAAGAAACGATGCTGGTGAAAATTTGGCTACACAGGTATGTATCATTTAAAGTTGATGACTTCATAGATCTCAGAGGTGGGTAGTTCTACATCCAATATGTCTTGCACAGTGCTTTGCACAAAATATATGTGATTTTTCAAAATTTCCCTGATTTATGAGGAATTACAGACTTTCAAGCCTTACGTGAGTCAGGACTTTGGTACATTGTGAGTATGCACACACAAGCTTCCACACTCTGACAGCTGACAGTAGGAGAGAATGTTCGGCAATAAGGCCAAAAACTAGTGGCCCACAGAGTCATTGAGGGTCGAAAAATGAGAACTTCCTGATTTATCAGGAAAAATCGCACTTCTGTTTCTCATGCGCAGTCTGACAGGAATCATTCTTTCAGTCTTTCAAACCTGTCTACAGAAACAGGGACCGAATGCCAGCCAACCTCACAATGGGGACAAAAGCCTCCTGGACCAGGCCGTGCGAGGACCGGCGAGACCTGCCTTTCAGACAGTGAGCTGTCTTCTTCTTGGGCAGGTAGGCCCTGGTGGTCTGGCTCTTTCAAATAGCCATCTTCTTCTTGGGCAGGTAGGCCCTAGTGGTCTGGTTCTTTCAGATAGACATCTTCTTCTTGGGCAGGTAGACCCTGGTGGTCTGGTTCTTTCAGATAGACATCTTCTTCTTGGGCAGGTAGACCCTGGTGGTCTGGTTCTTTCAGATAGACATCTTCTTCTTGGGCAGGTAGACCCTGGTGGTCTGGTTCTTTCAGATAGACATCTTCTTCTTGGGCAGGTAGACCCTGGTGGTCTGGTTCTTTCAGATAGACATCTTCTTCTTAGGCAGGTAGACCCTGGTGGTCTGGTTCTTTCAGATAGACATCTTCTTCTTGGGCAGGTAGACCCTGGTGGTCTGGTTCTTTCAAATAGCCATCTTCTTCTTGGGCAGGTAGGCCCTGGTGGTCTGGTTCTTTCAGATAGACATCTTCTTCTTGGGCAGGTAGACCCTGGTGGTCTGGTTCTTTCAGATAGACATCTTCTTCTTGGGCAGGTAGACCCTGGTGATCTGGTTCTTTCAGATAGCAATCTTCTTCTTTGGCAGGTAGGCCCTGATGATCTGGTTCATCACCACCAGGGCCGGGAGGAGGGGAAGCAGGGACACGGGGTACCAGAGCAGGCCCCTCACCGTGGCCTGGAACCAGTCAGTGAACATGGCCAGCATCACCGTGGCGACGGCCAGCAGGTAGGCCACCAGGCCGCAGGTGGTGTGGTAGAGGCGGAGCCGGGGTGGGGAGGGGGCGGGCAGTGGCATGTTGGGGAAAAGCAGGCGCAGTCCGCACGCGGTCTGCAGCGCCGTGACGACCAGCGTGCCCACCCCCAGGACGCTGTGCCAGCTGGCCAGGTGGGGGCGCTCCGACACCCTCTTACTGGCCACCATGAAGCCCACGCCAGTGGCCCCGCCCACAACCACCAGGGCCTGCAGGAACCAGTGCAGCCGCACCCTCCCCTTCCGAGACTTGAAACAAAATGGGGAACTCTCCGCTGAAAATAGCAGAATCCCCTCTGTCATACACAGGCAGAACTGAGAGCGGAAGAAAGAAGGGAGAAAGGGAGGGAGAGAGATAGAGAGAGGGGAAGAGGGGGGAGGGAGAGAGGCACAGAAAGAGAGAGTGGGAGGGAGAGAGAGAGGAGGGGGAGAGAGAAAGAGAATGGGAAGAGAGATATTTAATGCAGGATTCAATGAACATTAACTTTGACATTCAAAAAAAAGGAAAAAAAGAAAGTATTACTGTATTCCTTAAATAACACAGTTTGGTGAGTTCAGCATTTATTTGTATGTTAAAGTGAACCAAAAATGTTCACTGAAGACTATGACCTAAATCCAATCAATATTTGTCCTTAACTTTGAGTCAAAGAAATGTTTTTTCTTCAAAAATACAGTTTGGCGAGTTAAAATGGGTGATTACTGAATTTTGTGAAATCCTTTGTTAAGGATCATATCTGGGATTCATATAACCCTCCCGTTGCCATGTCAGTGACAAACGGGCCTCACATCTAACGCATGTGTATGCACATCTGCAAACATGCACACTCTCACACACATGCACACATGCATATAACACACATGTATGTAACGCATGTGTATGCACACCTGCAAACATGCACACTCTCACACACATGCACACATGCATATAACACACATGTATGTAACGCATGTGCATGCACATCTGCAAACATGCACACTCTCACACACATGCACACATGCATATAACACGCATGCATGTAACACACGTGTATGAACATCTGCAAACATGTACACTCACACACACATGCACACATGCATATAACACACGTATGTAACGCATGTGCATGCACACCTGCAAACAGGCACACTCTCACACACATGCACATAACACACATGTATATAACGCATGTGCATGCACACCTGCAAACATGCACACTCTCACACACATGCACACATGCATATACCACGCATGCATGTAACACACGTGTATGAACATCTGCAAACATGTACACTCACACACACATGCACACATGCACACATGCATATAACACACGTATGTAACGCATGTGCATGCACATCTGCAAACATGTACACTCTCACACACATGCACACATGCATATAACACACATTTATATAACGCATGTGTATGCACATCTGCAAACATGTACCCTCTCACACATACACACACATGCATAACACACATGTATGTAACACATGTGTATGCACATTCACAAACATGTACGCTCTCACACATACATGTAACACACATGTATGCACATCCGCAAACATGTACACTCTCACACACGCACATGAACACATACACACACACACACACACACACACCAGCTACATTAGTTTATGCATAAGTGGAGAGTGTACCTGGCAGTGCTCCTTTACACCCTCAGCCCTTAAACTTGAGCAAAATCTCAGTGTCTGTCCGCGGAGCAAGGCCCCACCGAGAACATCGCCATTTGGTCTGTTCATAATTCATGAGCAGATGTATAATTCATTTCCTGTCTCGGCGCATCACGTCAGACACGAGAAGCAGGAGCCGGCTCTTTAGCATCGCCCAGCAGGGGGCGCCTACACTGTAAGCGCGTAAATATTTAAAACGTACAGGGACCGTAACGACATTACACGGCCATCAGTCGCACTAAAGCAGCATTTATAAGAGCCTTAAACTAATGACAATTAGAGATTCTTATAGCCATGCTGATGACCAGCCGCAAATCTAACGAGAGACAGCCAGTGAGTCCTCTGTCCTCTCTTAACCTTACGCACAGTGCCAGCGCAGTTCACTTACCAACTTATATAATTGACCTTAACTGTGTGTGTGCGTGTGTGTGTGTGTGTGTGTGTGTGTGTGTGTGTCAACACCCAATAAAGTGTTGCTCAACAGTATAGAAAATACTGGACCCAAAGCGAATTGTGTGACTGGAATTACAAGTTTGGAAAGAGTAAGGAAACTTACAGAAATGGACATACACACGGGGTGCCAGGAGAAGAAACCTAGAACAGCAAAAAGCAAAGGGGTTAGTGATCCAAGACTACACCAGCGTTACAGCATATGAAACCGCTTTGTCAGACACGAAAACCTATTTCATTTTTTACTCCAGCATATTCAAGATGTAGTCCCAGATAGACTATCGCCACTGATCTTCATTCAATCCCGGGGTGAAATCTCGAGCTTGCTGGGTATAGTGAAAGTTTAGTCTGCTATTTACAATATTGTAGTCAATAAAGCTTATATTTTAGATGTGAACTGCTTGAAAAAATGAATAAATAACATTATGTGCACGGTTTTACAAAGTGAATAACAAACCAACTCACTTGTTCCAGGTCGTGACAGCAGCGATATTAAAATGGTAAACCCCAAGGCGACGACGTGAGCAGTGATCGTTGCGAGCCTCCGCGTCCACACATACATCCAGAATTCATTACTACTGCTCTGGCCCTCGCCGACCGGGCTGTACGGTATATCTATTTTCATAGCTTCAGTGTTGCGATACTGCGTCTATTAACTCGCGCTTCTATGAAATCGTCAATATAAGCGTACAGCAAAAGCGTCTTTATCATATCTCATTTTAAAAATTAAATGTCAACTCTTATCCAGTTGACGTAGCTGTCTGAAGTAAACGTACAGGTTTACAGAGTTTTCAAATTTGCTGCTGAACTGCATATTACCAATAGCTACAGCTGTGCTGTCTACAGCAGCGGTCTACGTAATAAAGTAGCAGTAGCGAGCTAGTTACCGTACCTGACCAAACCAGCTTGGTAGGTAGCACGAATACGATTTATTTAGCACAACCAGCCATACCTAAACGGATTCGTGTGTTCTTCACGAGCACTCGCCGATAATTCACGAGCTAATGTTATTTATAAAAACTGCCTCTGATGGCCTTGGTCTAAGGAAATTTAGGGAAATTATCCCCAACACGTCACATGATTCACACCGCCAAGTATGAAACTGCAAGTTTCCATAACGCTCTACACTTTGGACTCTTAATTGCGTGAATTAAATGTAGCAGTTATCGGCTAAATAGCTTAAGATCCAGGTTTTCCTTGTCTATTTTGAATATGTGAGGTTATAAAGCACTCCGGAGGCATAAATTAGGCTACTGGCTGTGCTGGAGTCCTTCAGCGGAGAACTTTTCTCTTCCTTCACCAAAACCTACCTGACCATCAGGTGGCTTTTGAATGTAGGCTAGCCTACTTCCTGGAAATGACAGAAAGATTGCGAGTGGCGCGGGGAAGGACTGACGTCACCCTCCTGACTCTTCCCTATCGCCGACATTGCTACGCTCGAATGCGGTTTCGCGTTGTATAATCAGGTCCTAAATACTTTACAAACTAAAACCACCATGCTCATCCACTTAAATGTTTTCACACCCAACGAAACATAAACATTAAATCTGAAACAAGTGCTCATAACAACACTTCCGCTGGCTGTAACCTACGCTGATAAATTAACGCAATTTTAAAGACAGAAGTGCTTTCAAAAATCGATTTCCCCTCAAAATAAACAAATATGACAATTAACAATTTAAAGACAAAATATGTACCACGAAGTGCAAAAGAAAATCTTAATAGGCCTAGATGCACTACCATTAGGCTATTGATAAAGTATGTCATATCACTGAATTATAGTACATTTCGCTCAGAATCCCAAAATGACAAATTTTAAAAAAGATGCTTTCCAAATGCCTCTGATTCGGTTTACTATAAATGACCCAAGATGGGAAGATGATTAAGTGTTTTTTTTTTCCTCTGACCTATACGGTTTGATATACAAAATTCATTTTCAGGCAGCATTCAAATTGTTTTATCGTTGCGGAATAAATTACATGAAAATGCATCTGAAAAACGTGTTTAAAGGGAACTCCAACGACGAATGAAAATTTGGAAATAACCCACTCTAAACAAATGAATTCGCTGTACGTTGGGAGGGATCAGGTTTTACTCAGTGCAGTGATACCGGCCCCGGGCATGCTGCTGACGCACATTACATTACGCATCGCAAAATAAGAAGGGCAGGGAAATGTACGCGATCACTTCGAAAGCCAAGAACTACTAAATTGGCGGTTAACTGTATATTACCTTTTTAAATCATCTAGAGACATAAAAATAGTCTTAAATGCTATATTGTTGACCATGTTAATTTGTTTTCAGGTTTATTCATAACAATATATTTCTGAAAGGCAAAATCGTTGACATAATTGAGATTCTGGGGGGGGGGGGGGGGGGGGTAAAATAAGACATCACATATTCAAGTGAAATGGATATTTAATCCATTATTTCATATATCAACATATTCATCTGTTTAGCAGCATAACAGGTAGATCTTGAGGTATTTCTATATTTATACACAGGTAATTCATTCATTCATTCTCTCTCATACGCACACACGTCAGCATACAGGTACAGTACACGCACACTAGTAAAGTTCTGAGTGCAGTCTGTGGTGTCGGACTGCAGGGCGGTTCTTCTCCCGGTGGCATTAAAGGCAGGCACTCTCAGTGATGTAGTTTTGGCTGTAGGAAGAGAGGGAGAAAGCTGCATCACTTTGGGCACTCCGTCTGAATGGATGTTTTCTACACGGTTTTCACAACATTAACTGTCACGCATATTCAAATGGTCTTACAAGACTGTTCCTTCCTGTTCCTTTTAAGAGCTTTGTACATGCTGGTCCCATTGTATCTCAGTAATTGTGTAATGGTGGATTTTACCCAATAAAATTTCTTCATTTATCTGTATTTTGTGTTTTCTAAGCTCCCACACTGAAAACAGTACAATTAAAATTCCCCAGTTACAACGATTGCAGAATGCACTGTACCTTCGTCCATGCAGTCACCACCACAGTGAGCATCTTATAAATGCACAGTATTCATGTTAATGAGGAGTCAGCACTGATTTTGTCATAATGGTTTCTGGCTGTGGGACAGATCTTAAGCAGAATCTGGACAGGCAGGGTTTTCAAAGCATTACCTGAGAGAGAAAATGCCCTTTATGCTTAAGCCTAAAAAAGATCTGTCACAGGCATATTTAATCATTAATGATGTGAGGACACAAATATGTGATTAGAATGTTCTTAACTGAACACTAGCAAAATCTAGAGAGCAGAGCTCTCATCGATAAGCTGGAGTGACTGCTGAGTAACACAAGGTACTCAAACTCCCAGAAGCCTCCGCTGTGCTGCAACAGTGCACCAGAGTGTAGTGGGAGACTATTCTCCAATAGGTCTTCACTCTGCACCTGTGGATGCGCTTTGGCGTGTGCACCATTAGGCACTCCGCAGGCAAAGCATATCCTTGTGTGCGTACTGCCTAACTTTTAGGTTTTGTTTCCTTGAAGGGCAATATTTTCTTAAATAGGGATATTAGTTTGATTGCACTGTTCATTAACTTGCAAAATAGTCTTAAAAACCAACATGAAAAAGAATCGTGATCATATCGTGGATTGTGATCATGCCTGAAACAAATCGTGATATGATATTTTTGCCATATGGCCCACCCCTAGGGGGCGCCCACCTTCTGTGCGCCGAGGCCCTTCCCCAGCCCTGCGGGGGCCCCGCCCACTCTGCCGTCCTTCTTCCAGGAGAAGCAGCCGGAATGGGAGGCGGCCGACAGGCGGGGCAGTTTGGAGGGGCGTGGGGGGGGCAGGGTCGGGGGGCAGCCGCTCTTGCGCTTCTTCCCCAGGCCCTTGTGGTCATAGCTGACGGCCTTTCTGTGGGGCCCGGGGCCCCCGCCTCTGCCCCGGGAGGAGGGGTCGGGAGGAGGGGGCTGAGCGTGACTTGGGGGTGGGGCCTGGGCATGGCCGAGGGGGAGGGGCCACTTGGACAGCCCGGGGGAGGGCAGGCGGGGCTCCGGAGAGGGAGGTTTGGGGCGTGGCGGCTTGCTCCCCGGCGAGAGAGCGCCGTTGATTGGTCCGTGGGGGGAGGGCGTGGTCCTGGAGGAGCCTGGGGGCCGGCCCCTTTCGTGTGCGGAGCAGTTCCTGTCGCGGGCGGGGGAGGGGGAGTGGTCTTCTGGGGGGGGTTTCCTCCTCTTGGGGGGCGTGGGCGGGGAGGGGCGCTCAGCCTCCTTCAGGCGGGCCTGGTGCTTGCTGGGACGGCCCACTGGGTTACGAGGCCGAGTTTCACCTGAGGGGGAGGGCGTGCTGGTCTGAAGGGGCGACGTGATTGGCTGGCCCCCGCCCTTCCCCTCCGACACCCTACAGGCAGAGCCCGGACTGGGGGAGGCGTTTGAAGGCCGCCCCCCCCTGCCCGCCCCGAGCGAGGAAGAGGAAGAAGAGGAAGCACTAGTCCTGAGGGAGGAAGCAGCACTGTGAAGCCCTGCCCCTCTTGTGATGCCGCCTGTGGAATGCTGGGAGTTGCAGTGTGGAGAGGTGACGGTAGGGGGCGTGGCCGAAGTTCGCTGAGACTGAAGGTCTGTAGCTTGAGGTATTTTCCTACAGAAGAGGAAATGTTCCAAATTTCACACATCTCCCAACCGCCCGCCCATACACACACACCACTCAATGCAGACAATTAGACACATTTAAAGTCACAATCTGAGGAGCACCTATACATACCATACAGACTAAATTTCCCATATTTACATGTTAGGACTTAAGATTTTATATGTTGTATGGCAAATGATCCCTTTAAATTTTGATTATTCATATGTTCTTAAGGTTACTTTCTTATCTAGACCAGCTGGAGAAGCTAGTTAGCTAGGAGGCCAATGGCTCAAAAAGTGAAATGGAGACAGGGACACACTCACTTCCACAGGTGAGCGCTGAGGTGATGCTCCACCATGGTGGTCAGAGCCGACCGCAGGTGGTGCAGCCTACGATCGAAGGTGAAGATGCTGCGGCCCAGAGCACGACTGCCGAACGAACACAGCTACAGGAGAGAGAGAGAACAAACAGTCAGAAACTATCGCCACGGTAACGACCCCAAAGGAACACAGCTACAGGAGAGAGAGAGAACAAACAGTCAGAAACTATCGCCACGGTAACGACCCCAAAGGAACACAGCTACAGGAGAGAGAGAGAACAAACAGTCAGAAACTATCGCCACGGTAACGACCCCAAAGGAACACAGCTACAGGAGAGAGAGAACAAACAGTCAGAAACTATCGCCACGGTAACGACCCCAAAGGAACACAGCTACAGGAGAGATAGAGAACAAACAGTCAGAAACTATCGCCACGGTAACGACCCCAAAGGAACACAGCTACAGGAGAGAGAGAACAAACAGTCAGAAACTATCGCCACGGTAACGACCCCAAAGGAACACAGCTACAGGAGAGATAGAGAACAAACAGTCAGAAACTATCGCCACGGTAACGACCCCAAAGGAACACAGCTACAGGAGAGATAGAGAACAAACAGTCAGAAACTATCGCCACGGTAACGACCCCAAAGGAACACAGCTACAGGAGAGAGAGAACAAACAGTCAGAAACTATCGCCACGGTAACGACCCCAAAGGAACACAGCTACAGGAGAGATAGAGAACAAACAGTCAGAAACTATCGCCACGGTAACGACCCCAAAGGAACACAGCTACAGGAGAGATAGAGAACAAACAGTCAGAAACTATCCCCATGGTAACGACCCCAAAGGAACACAGCTACAGGAGAGAGAGAACAAACAGTCAGAAACTATCCCCATGGTAATAACCCCAAACAAACTGAGCTACAGGAGAACAACCCTTCAGAAACTATCACCATGGTAACAACCCCAAACAAACTGAACTACAGGAAAACAAACCCTCAAAAACTATCACCACAGTAACAACCCCAAACAAACTGAGCTACTGGAAAACAAACCCTCAGAAACTATCACCATGGTAACAGCCCCAAACAAACTGGGCTACAGGAGAACAAACCTTCAGAAACTACCTCCCCACAGTAACAACCCCAAACAAACTGGGCTACAGGAAAACAAACCCTCAGAAACTATCACCATGGTAACAGCCCCAAACAAACTGGGCTACAGGAGAACAAACCTTCAGAAACTATCCCCACAGTAACAACCCCAAACAAACTGAGCTACAGGAGAATAAACCTTCAGAAACTACCTCTACAGTAACAACCCCAACCAAACTGAGTGAACAAACCCTCAGAAACTATCCCTATGGTAACCTCTCAAGCTACTGCAAAAAAAGGGGACGCCAGGTGGTTATACTAAAGTAATGAGCTGTTTACTGTGAGCAAGCTTGGGAATTCCAAACAGGGAGGGTAAAAAAACTACTGCATAATATCTACCCCTCTGAAACTACTCCACACTAACTAACCCATAGTAACAACCCAGTGTAAGATCCTCAGATCAGCCCTTTATACATTAATAGTCCAATATGATTTGTGGAAATTCAGGAGATGCGTGCAAGTTTGTGTGTGATCTGCAGGATATAATGATGATGTTACACAGCACACTGTGCAGCGTGCAATAAACACTTCTTTAGTGCGCTGCACATCGAGCCCCATGCAAGTCAGCGGGCGGACGTTTGAAATGGGCGGCTGGCTTTAATGCGCCATCTTAAATCAGCTCCTCTTCCTGTAGAGACTCCGCTGCCTGTGCACTTCCCGCCAGAGAAGCTCTGGAGCGAGACCGAACGACGTCGCCCACCCACTGGGTCATGTGCTCAGTATTTTA
The DNA here is from genome assembly GCA_039654925.1 of Anguilla pacifica. Classification (NCBI taxonomy): domain Eukaryota; kingdom Metazoa; phylum Chordata; class Actinopteri; order Anguilliformes; family Anguillidae; genus Anguilla; species Anguilla pacifica. The sequence goes on from CM077294.1 coordinate 48,875,246, forward strand.
TTTCACGTCCGTTTCCTAAGCCCGTGTTTCACTTCATTCTTCAGTGAGAACATCAGTTGAAATCATTTAGGAGTGGAATGAGTAGGCTTACATTTGAGTAAATATTTAAGACCAATCTAGTGGCACAATTACAACATTTACACCCTAAAACATATACTAAAATAAATTACTAACTTAAAGTAATACTATTCAGGCTTTGCACCTTGAAAATATAATAAAATAACCATGCTAAGGAATATCTATGATGCAGAGGCAAACGCTGTCTTTACGCACTTTTGCCGAATCTGTGCACCTTTACCTGTATTTGTTATTCTAAAATGTGCTCAGGACGTTTCTAGGCATGGCTCTCTTTTCTGTGTGGGGAGGGATGGGTGTGGCTACAGAGCCTGTGTTAAGCTTGCTAGCAAAGATGCAGCTGACAGGGCTCGTTCAAGAGTTAACCTCAAAATTGCTTTTCCTCTGCGTCGTCAGCTGAAGTTTGCCAAGGGGATGAAAAGCGACACGGAGTTGACTTGTTTTCTGTTGAACCTGTAAATAACACTACCTGCAGTGTGAAGCTAGAGACAATAAGGACTTTAAAATAAAAGTCCCAAAAATAAAACTGCTATTACGGTCAACATAATGGAATTAATGAGGCTATAATCGAATCTGCCTTCTAGCTGTAGCTCACTTCACAGTACTAATGTTACCTTTAGCCATCCAGCTAGCTGTGTCAGGCGGAATATTTGCGGTGAGTGGGCAGGGTGAATACAGAGGAGGAAATATCTTTGACTGTAAACCCAGAACCAGAGTAAGGCTAAACAAATCCTGCATAGTATGCCATAAGTATGCCCGGCCTAACCCTCCACCCCTACTTCACCTTACCCCACCCCACCCGAGTCTCTTGACCTCCGCATTTTTTAGATCCTAAAAACACCCCCAGTCCTACCGCAAGTGGTTTAGGGTGCCAGGGGGTGGAGGGGAAGTCCGGGGGCTCCTCCTGCCCCTCCCCCTCGCTCTCCTCGCTGGAGAGCCGGCTGTGGGCGGGGGTGTGGGTGGAGGTGTGAGGGGGCTCCTCCTCCTGGTGCTCCCCCTCTTCCGCACCACTCCCCGAGGGGGTCCTGGACCTGCCCAACACAGACACAGCATATAAATCTTATACTCACAAAATACACGCAACATACAAAACTCACAAAATACATACAACATACAAACAATATACTCACAAAATATACACAACATACAAACAATATACTCACAAAATACACACAACATACAAACAATATACTCACACAATGCACACAACATATAAATAATATAGTCACAAATTACACACAACATACAAACAATATACTCACAAAATACACAACATATAAACAGTATACTCACACAATACATACACAAAACATACACAATGTACAATATACATAGCATACAATACAGCATAAATGCACACCCCTCCCCCCATACACACACACACACACGTGCGTGCACCTAACCCAGTCAAATGTGTATTTGTTTTGGATTCAGATACTTTTCTGTGCTCTGTTAATCTTGCCTGGTACAACTGAGCCTGCCAATAGAACCAGAGGGCGGGGTTTATGGGAGCATTTATTTCATAGGTTCCACCAGACAAGATCCGGAAAGTGCAGAAAAGTGTTTGACTTCAAAACAAATACGTATTTGACCCAGGTCTGATGCACATGCGCACGCATGCGCGCACACACACACACGCACACACACATGCACACACACACACACACAAACACACACACACGCGCACGCGCGCGCGCATACACACACACACACACAGTACAGGATGAAAGCCCAAACACAGCGGCATTGCCGATGCATGCGGCGTCCCACTGAATCCCGTCGTTGCAGTCGTACCTGGGCGCCGCACAGTTGACAAGCCGCCGTCTGCAGGCTGGGGCCCCCGTTTGGCCCCCAGGGGGCTCGGGGCTGGGGGACCCCACCTCGGGCCCCTCCCTGGCCTGCCCCGCCCGCTCTCGAACCCTGGAGCTCATCTTCAGCTCAGCCACCAGCTGGTTGAAGCTCCTGCTCCTGCCCGCCACCTTCCGACGCTGGTGGATGGAATGGATCTGCGGGAGAGGTCAAAGGTCATGTCACCAGGGGACACAAGCAGTACTGGTTTTCTGGAGGATGTCTGAATGGTTTGTTGTGTTCCACTAATGTTCCATTTCTGGTGGATTTGGTGGAATCTGTGGTGACTGGCGGTCACAAAAGTTTGTATTCACACCCATTCCAATCGAAACGAAACTTTTACTAAAAGCACTTAGAGTTCTTTTTTTTCTTGGACAATCCAGCAGTATTGTATTTTGTAGAAAGACGACTGCCTAGAGACAACCAACAATGTCGTCTGACAGGGTAATAATGAGCAACATGGCAAACCTCATTTTAAAGACCGCTTTTGGATTTTAGACTCTGGCTCTTTCACATTCGGCACGCAAGTGCCATCACATCTGAATACTTTTGGGGATCGTCCCACCCAGCACCACCAGCGGCAAACAGCACACAGAGGAGCAATTTATAAACGCAAATGCATCAATGTTGCTACAAAAATGCAGTTTGAGGGAAGGTATTAAATATGTTATTTTTTTAAATGAAAACATTTTTGACTGACACTTCAAGCATACATGGGCATTCTGCATATGTCCACACTCCATAGTACCTCCAAGAATAAAGATTTCAGAAACACCCCTGACATGGCCACTAACTGGAGTGTGGTAGGACTCTATAAGCTAAACTTAGACAGACGACTGCCGGTTGAACAAGAGTCAACAAAGAGCACAATGAAACAGGACAAATTAGTATCAATCTTGGGCAACAGGAAACCTATTGTTAATTATAACTCTTCTCTTCGGTTACAAAAAAAAAAAACCACAGCTACTAAAAGGTGGAGGGAATCCAAAGGCGGATTTGCCGTGCGATCCAGGTGCGGTGCGAACGAGGCTTCGCGCGGTCCTGAAACACCAGCCGGGTTAGCGGCTCGACAGGCAGAGCAGGAAAGTCCCCGTTTTAGCCGAAGAAACGCTAAAAGCACATCGACTCTGATTCGCCGTGAAAGGCAGCGAGCTCACGCCGCGATCCGGTTTGCAGCCAGGCCAGATGGTTGGACAGGACAGCAAGCGATGCGATGGTACAATAAGGCTGACAGTCCCTAACGTCTTTGAGTAACGGCGTAGGAAACAAACGCCTCATAAACGTCCGGGCTCCAGACCCCGCCGGTCTCAGGAAACACCAGAATGTCTTTTTCTCCAGATACTGCAGAACCACAAAAGTTTCGTTCGGACACTCAGAAATATTCGTAGCTTTGAAAGTGAAGTCGAAATACACCGATTATTTATTTGGCTGGACTGCAACCGCGGGGCCAGCCCTACAAATACAAATGTCTGTGACTGAGTCACTGACTGATTGACTGACTGAAAACACATCTGTCCAATCAGCAACTGCCTGACCCAAAACACATCTGTCCAATCAGCAACTGCCTGACCAAAACACATCTGTCCAATCAGCAACTGCCTGACCCAAAACACATCTGTCCAATCAGCAACTGCCTGACCAAAACACATCTGTCCAATCAGCAACTGCCTGACCAAAACACATCTGTCCAATCAGCAACTGCCTGACCCAAAACACATCTGTCCAATCAGCAACTGCCTGACCAAAACACATCTGTCCAATCAGCAACTGCCTGACCCAAAACACATCTGTCCAATCTGCAACTGCCTGACCCAAAACACATCTGTCCAATCTGCAACTGCCTGACTGAAAACACATCTGTCCAATCAGCAACTGCCTGACCAAAAACACATCTGTCCAATCAGCAACTTGCATCAACAAACCTTGACGCTTTTCTGTTCTGAACCCCTACTTTTTTAGTATTATTACTATTAAGTGTTATTAGTATTAAATATTATGCTTTTTAATTACTAATGAATCATTTTTAATGAATTCATTATTTTTAATTACTGTACACAGCTGTCTCATTCCCCATGAAAGAAATGAAATCTGGTGCAGATGAAGTGACTGACTGACGTAGATGTGAGCCAATGGGAAGGAGGGAACAGCAGACTGTGGTGAAGAGGAGGAAAGGGGAGGAGTTACATTGCACGTGAGCAGCCTGGTGCAGAGCTTCTTCCTCTCCGGGTCCAGCACTCCACAGTGCTTGTCCAGGTTACACTCTTTTGCTGGGTAAAAATGAAGAGGACACACAAACACGGTTTTCAGTGGGGGAATAACTGTACATGGATAGGGAGAAACTTTCAGTGTTCCAAATATGGAGATGATCATCTGGTCAGTGTAGAGAATCTGTGGCTTCATCTGTGGTGATGGCGGTGTTCATGTCTAATGTACAGACACAGTGTCCCAAAGACACAGAACTCCATACTCAGTATACATATACAGAAAGAGCAGGATCATAATCATCACTGTGGGCACTACGGTGTATGTGTATGTGTCAGAGCCTGTGAGAGCATGTATGTGCGTGCGTGCATGCGTGCGTGCGTGCGTGCGTTTGTGTGTCTGTTTGTGTGTGCGCGCATGCGTGAGTGCGAGTATGTGTGTGTGTGTGCGTGTGTGTGTGTGTGCGCGCATGCGTGAGTGCGAGTGTGTGTGTGTGTGTGTGTGTGTGTGTGTGTGTGTGTGCGCGTGCGTGTGTTTATACGTGTAGAATACAGACTCACCGGGGACTTTCTTGTAGGTCTTGCTGTAGGTTCTGGTGGTGCGGAGGGTGCTGGTGAAGTCTGGGGGCCGGACCAACTCCCCCTGCCTAGGGAGGGGCTTCTCAGAGGGGGAGGGGCCAGACCGCTGGGGCCAGGGGGGGTCCCGGGAGCCAGGAGACAGGGAGTACGGAGGGGAGTCTGGAGGGGGCGGGGACTGAGAGGCCTCTTCCGCTGGTGACAAGCTGGGAGGCGAGAGGAGAAAGTTCGCAGATAAGAGGCGGAGCCCGTGAAGAATCAGAGGGAGGAGCCTAAAGATAGCCGTCTCTCCTTGCTGCAGTAACAAACTTCATACAAAACTAAGAGACATAAAATAGCGCATTCGCGGAGAAAACAAAACTCCACACTGACTTCAGCCACCGCAGTGCGCACGTCCCTGCGGCCCGAACTAGCCAAGACATTCGCTCGCCGACGTCAACGCGGAGATCATCTGCGATTGGTCTAAAACGTCACACGGGGGCGACTGCATACTCTCCATCCCATCTCCTCGTCTGATTGGACGGACAAACATACAGTCTTCTTTTCTCTTTTTTTACCAGCGCTAAACGAAGCCACGTTCAAATCTCTGTCTTCCTCCAGCTGTTTTCCGCGTCTGCGGTAGCTAACGCTGCCACTTCCACGTTTCCCGTGGTCATGACAACCGCGGAATGCATGTGCGCCCCCCACTGGCAGGGAGTGTGACTACACTAACAATTAGAATCCGCAGTTAGTATACGCACGTTCGTGTGCCACATCCTGTTCAGCTGCGGTTAAATTTCAGTTGACAATCTTGTCAATCTGTGGTTTCATCTTTATGGCTGTGTAAATGTGATATTATAGTGTGCCAAAATCACAAACTTTGGTTTTGGACATGGTTAGCTTCAAAAGGGAACATTCTCATCATCATGAAGACTGTCATGTGCACTACTGCATGCATGCATGTGTGTGTGTGAGCGTGTTTGTGTGAGCGTGTGTGTCTTTTCTCCAAATTTGAAAAGCCCAAGGGGACAGTCCCATGGCCGTTGCAACATCCCATAACAACTCGAGAGAGCACAGGCTCCCTGAACAGCACCCTTCCAGTTGCCATCTCTCAGCACCGTGCAGTCCAGCAGCTAAGCCAATCAGGCGTTGCTCTGTGGAGGTGTGGCCCAATCGCAATCAGAGTTGGGGCTAATTCCACTTCGATTCAGGCGATGAACTGAAATTCAGTTCATAACTAAAAAATCACAAGTTCACCTCAGTTCATTCCCTCAACTTATTGGACTGAAATGGGATTCATCCCAAACCCTGGACACTACATTGAAACTCTAATAATTAGTTTCTTCATTCAATAATTAATTAAAAATGTTCCCCCAGGAGGACAAGGTGGATCTCCACATGAGTAAATATACACAGTTTTCTCCATTTTGTGTAAAATTTGCAAAAAATAAGGAATATTAACCTCAGGAACAAAAAATAAAACACAAGATCAGCTAACAGCGGCGGCGTAGAACGTTCCGGAGAGGTGAGGCGACGCGCAGGTGCGTTCCTTACCCACTCCCCTCCTTCAGCGGCTTGGAGGGCCTGTGCTGGGCCAGGGGCAGGGGGGGCTGCGGCGGGACGCGGGGGGGCCCCGCCCCCTGGGGCCTGCCGTCGCGGGCGGAGCGGGAGGGGGCGTGTCCTGGGCGGGAGGGGGCGTGTCCGGGGCGGGGCCTCTGCCCCCCGGCGGAGGGCGAGGGGTGGAGCCGGCCGTAGAGCTTTCCCAGGGGGCCGTGCCGGGCCTCGCAGTGCCTCTGGAAGGCCTGGGGCTTCACCACCTGCCCGCAGTGGCTGCACACCACCAGGTAGAAGTCATCGTGCGCCGGGCAGAGGCCGAAGGTCGACATGTCTGCGGAGACAAGAGGCAGAGCGGCCATTTTCTCCAGGCTTCTCCACGGTTACACACTTAAACCAGGGGGAGTGAGAGACAGAGGCAGAGTGGCCATTTTCTCCAGGCTTCTCCACGGTTACACACTTAAACCAGGGGGAGTGAGAGACAGAGGCAGGGCGGCCATTTTCTCCAGGCTTCTCCACGGTTACACACTTAAACCAGGGGGAGTGAGAGACAGAGGCAGGGCGGCCATTTTCTCCAGGCTTCTCCACGGTTACACACTTAAACCAGGGGGAGCCCCGCATTTACAACGATGAGTCACAGCAAGAAGAGCAAAGAGAAGAGCGTCAGGTATGACAATAATCAAACAACAAACAGTTAAAACATTAGTAGAAATTAAACTGAAAACATTTGTTAAAATAATTACAGAAAAAAAGTTTTAAGGTTTATCCCATTCAATTGTATTTATTCATTTCGCATTCAAGTCAAAAATAACTTTTCCAGATGAAATAAATCACATTTGTTGCAAAGTCATTTATCAAGACCAGATTCATCCATCGCTGCTTCGAATTTGCCCAGTGAAACCAATCCGTCACGTTTCAAGTTTCGTTTTGAACTATCATCGTTGCTAATGTTTCAGATCTTTTAAAACGAACCAGATCTTACTACCGTCAGATTTCAGGCACGCATTTGTTAATAAGCATATTAATAACAAACATTAAAATGCATGAATCCAAGCGTGTGAGTGTCGCGTGAACTCTGCAAAGCTGCCACCTGCTCTCACACCGGGCACTTATGCACTTAGAGTCCTTTACAGCGAAGTCAAACCATTTTAAACGGCCACACTGCCGATTTCTGTCTGAGACTCTGGGTAGAGTGTGAATGGGAGAACAGAGGCCTCCGTAGGGCGTGTTTATTTTGATTTCTGTCTGAGACTCTGGGTAGAGTGTGAATGGGAGAACAGAGGCCTCCGTAGGGCGCGCTTATTTTGGCGTTTTGCCGTTTCAGCGCGGACGCGGCGGCGAGCAGCTGCCGCCCTGGGATGCCACGGGGCCTTTCGGAAGCCGCAGCGCCCAAACTGGCGGGGGAAACGAGCAAAAATGCAGGGACCCAAGCACATGGTCACATGGTCACATGGTCACACGGTCACACAGTCACATGGTCACACAGTCACAGTCACATGGTCACACAGTCACATGGTCACAGTCACACGGTCACACAGTCACATGGTCACAGTCACATGGTCACACGGTCACAGTCACGCCGTCACACGGTCACATGGTCACAGTCACATGGTCACACGGTCACATGGTCACAGTCACATGGTCACACAGTCACACGGTCACACCGTCACACGGTCACACCGTCACACGGTCACACGGTCACACAGTCACACAGTCACACGGTCACACAGTCACACAATCACACAGTCACACAGTCACATGGTCACATGGTCACACGGTCACACAGTCAAACAGTCACATGGTCAGATGGTCAGATGGTCACACAGTCACACAGTCACACAGTCAGATGGTCAGACGGTCAGACAGTCAACACAGTCACACAGTCAGATGGTCAGACAGTCACACAGTCACACAGTCACACGGTCACACAGTCACATGGTCACACAGTCACACCTCACAGTTCCCACAGAGGGCTCCTCTTAAAGGTGAGCCGTCTCTGCACAGTTTCGCTCCTCTCCACACGATCCGGACAGGCCACCGGGAAACTGGACTCAGTCTCTCAGGTGATCCACAATCGACGAAGACCCAGTGAATCTGAACAGATTCTGTGCAGCATTTGCCCAAAAATGACAAAAAAAACTAAACAAAAAAATGAAACAAATCCTGCATCAGGCTTCCCGAGCCACTAAGGGAAACTGGGGGTCGAACACGCAGCAGAACCAGCCGATTCTTTTCCCATTCAAGGCCCAAAACTTCCAGAAGACGCACCAGAAAAGCATAAAGTGGGATATTTATAAAGGGCAGTGATAACAAACAGTAATGAAACTTGTTCCTGGAGATCTACCATCCTGTAGGTTTTCACTCCAACCCTAACAAAGCACACTTCATTCAACAGCTAAAGATCTCTGTGAGCTGCTAATGAGTAGAGTCAGGTGTGCCAAATTAGTGTTGAAATGAAAACATACAGGATGGTAGATCTCCAGGAACAGGGCTGGGCAGCCCTGCTCTAGCTGTTGAATGAGGTGTGCCTTGTTAGGGTTGAAATGAAAACCTGCAGGATGGTAGATCTCCAGGAGCAGGTTTGGTTAGCACTGCCGTAGAGCAGGCAGTGGGTCAGAAACACGTCTCAGGCCTCTGAAGCCGCCGGGCTTTCTGAAGCTCATTCACACTCTCTGAAGCTCATTCAGGCTCTCTGAAGCTCATTCACGCTCTCTGAAGCTCATTCAGGCTCTCTGAAGCTCATTCACGCTCTCCGAAGCTCATTCAGGCTCTCTGAAGCTCATTCGTACTCTCTGAAGCTCATTCAGGCTCTCTGAAGCTCATTCACGCTCTCTGAAGCTCATTCAGGCTCTCCGAAGCTCATTCAGGCTCTCTGAAGCTCATTCGCACTCTCTGAAGCTCATTCAGGCTCTCCGAAGCTCATTCAGGCTCTCTGAAGCTCATTCACACTCTCTGAAGCTCATTCAGGCTCTCTGAAGCTCATTCAGGCTCTCTGAAGCTCATTCACGCTCTCCGAAGCTCATTCAGGCTCTCTGAAGCTCATTCGCACTCTCTGAAGCTCATTCAGGCTCTCTGAAGCTCATTCACGCTCTCCGAAGCTCAGTCACACTCTCTGAAGCTCATTCACGCTCTCTGAAGCTCATTCAGGCTCTCTGAAGCTCATTCACACTCTCTGAAGCTCATTCACGCTCGGCCACCTGCTTCAGGGCCAGGCCTGTTTCTCAGGGCCTTCCTGTGCAGCTAGGGAGGGAACAGCACCATCTACAATTTGCCAAATGAATTATGTATCTGATATCTAAATCATGAATAATTTAGAGGGGAGAAAACCCTTGGTGATAGACAAAAAAAAGGTTTCATCTCAATATCCCCCAGCAGGGTGCCACAGAGCGCCTTCCTTTTCCGGAAACCGAAGCAAATTTAAAGGCGACGCGTCTCCAAAGACCTCGGCAGAACTCTGCTTGGGCACCCGCTGCCACTCCCCCCCCCCCCCCCCCCCCCCGCGCTCGGCACCCGCTGCCACCATCACCCCCCTCTGCACCCGCTGCCACCATCTCCCGCTCGGCACCCGCTGCCACCCCCTCCCCCCACTCTGCACCCACTACCACCATCGCCCCGCTCTGCACCCGCTGCCACCATCGCCTGCTCTGCACCCGCTGCCACCATCACCCCCCTCTGCACCCGCTGCCACCATCGCCCGCTCTGCACCCGCTGCCACCATCACCCCCCTCTGCACCCGCTGCCACCATCTCCCGCTCGGCACCCGCTGCCACCCCCTCCCCCCACTCTGCACCCACTACCACCATCGCCCCGCTCTGCACCCGCTGCCACCATCACCCCCCTCTGCACCCGCTGCCACCATCGCCTGCTCTGCACCCGCTGCCACCATCACCCCCCTCTGCACCCGCTGCCACCATCACCCCCCTCTGCACCCGCTGCCACCATCGCCCGCTCTGCACCCGCTGCCACCATCACCCCCCTCTGCACCCGCTGCCACCATCGCCTGCTCTGCACCCGCTGCCACCATCACCCCCCTCTGCACCCGCTGCCACCATCGCCCGCTCTGCACCCGCTGCCACCATCGCCCGCTCTGCACCCGCTGCCACCCCCCCGCACCTGCTGCCACCCCCTCCCCCCACTCTGCACCCGCTGCCACCATCACCCCCCTCTGCACCCACTGCCACCCCCCCCGCGCTCTGCACCCGCTGCCACCATCACCCCGCTCTTCACCCGCTGCCACCGACTCCCCACTCTGCACCCGCTGCCACCATCGCCCACTCGGCACCCGCTGCCACCATCGCCCGCTCTGCACCCGCTGCCACCATCACCCCCCTCTGCACCCGCTGCCACCATCGCCCACTCGGCACCCGCTGCCACCATCGCCCGCTCGGCACCCGCTGCCACCCCCCCGCTCTGCACCTGCTGCCACCATCACCCCACTTGGAACCCGCTGCCACCATCGCCCACTGCCACCATCGCCCCACTTGGAACCCGCTGCCACCATCGCCCACTGCCACTATCGCCCCACTTGGAACCCACTGCCACCATCGCCCCACTTGGAACTCGCTGCCACCATTGCCCCAATCACTTTTTCATCCTGGCTTAGTTCTTCAGGCTATTTATTTCACCAGCAGGCTCCTCTGCCCAGTCTCAGATTTAACAACTGCGAAACGGCAGCAATCCAACGTGGGGATTTACAAGGTGGATTTGGCGTTTATGGGGCCATTCCACAGTCAAGGTCAGCTGTAGCTACCCAATCAGCACCCAACACCAGCTGCACCAGCCAATCACAACCCCCTCTTTCTGCTCTCACTCCAAATCAGAAAATAACTGCTTTTAAACCTAGATGCCACACCATTAACCACTAGCAATACAGTGTTAAGGAATATATATATATATATATATATATATATATATATATATATATGTAAGATGAAGTAACAATCTAGCCAAAGGATTCGCTCAACTTTTCTCATTACATTATTTACACTACATTACAGCAATGCTGGTTAAGTACCTTGCTCAGGGGTACAATGGCAGTGTACCTGGGAACCAAACCTTTAAAGTGCCACTGAGCACCGATGATGTCACAGACTTACCCTCTTTCCTGAGAGTCATTGTTTCCACCTTTCTCTTTCCATTCTTGCTACATTCCTCCACTTCACACCCTAAAAGAAAATGGCCATTTTATTAGTTGTGGTGAAATACATTATGCACGCCAAATTTACAGTGTAAAGGCATAAGCAAATTATGATTACAGGAGGTAGTTAAACGTACAGGCCGTCACGTGACTGTCAGTGTACACAAACCAGCCAAAAATAAAGTGGAAATAGAAAGACTTCCAAATCCCAAATGAAACTGGCTAATTTGCTGTACAGCCGCGTGGATGGTGTGCCGCATCCAACACCCCACACATCAGTATCCTTTCATGCAGGTCGTGAGAGTAAATATTAAAACGATGAACACAAAAACACACACAACTGTGGTGTGTGTGCGTGTGTGTCGGTGACTGCGAGAGAGAAAAGGGGACAGACACCGGATTTGGTATGGTGCATTAGTTTGCATCCGTAGGAATGGATACAGAGTTCGTCCGCTTTGGAACTCAAATAAATGAGCGAGCTACAAAGCAAAGCACACAGGGCACCCTGACATAGCGGGCTAATATATATTAATAAAAAATGAATAATAAACTTCAAGAGTGCGAAACACTTTTGGAGGGATGGCGTAACAATGCGAGCCGCAGACGCACACCCATGTTTGATGACATCCTCACTTAAGAAGCGAGGCTTGAGTGACTTCAATCTGCCTCGATACAACAGCGGTGCTGGGGGCTGGGAATATATTTTATGCATGCGGACGGAGGCGTGTAACGTTGCGTTAAAATGTTCCTTCATATCGTTGCTACCTAGTTCGCTAACTAGCTGGCTAACACCGCTTGCTAGCAACGAGCCTGCGAAGTAAGCCATCGAGCTCCTCCTCTGCCACCCGTCTACACTGTCTTACTACTAGACAGCTAGCCGCACACTTTTTCTCCAACTAATTCAGCGAGAAAGGGCTATCTAGGCAAGTCCCATGGGGCCCCTTTAAGTTGTCTGATTACTTTTTACAAATAAACCCACAAATAGCCACCAGTTGAACTGAATATCAGCGACAACGATTTGTAATGTAATCACACTGACATTTCATTCGTTCAATATTTTTTAGTTGTGATGCCTGCGCTAGGACCCGGGAGACGTCCTCGGGCTCATGGCTTGATATCTATCCAGCACTAGGACCCAGCGGGTCCTTTGTTTGGGTTATAGTGTTGGGGCGCCTTGCGTTTTAACGAAAATAAACCATGGCAAATGGGCTGTCTGGTCCGAAAGTGTGCTGTGTTGAGGCCGAGGTCATCACTCACCTTCCGATACAAAAATCCCGGCCCTATCTATCCAAGAACTCCAGCTCTGGCCTACGAAATCATCGAGACTCGGTATCCGCCGATCCAGAGCAGCCATTGCTGTCGTTGCGCGTTCACGCACCGCCATCATCACTGCGCGGGCACGCAGTCACGTCATTATTCGCGCTCCCGCAGGTGCAGGGGTACCTGCGTGCTCGGGCACGCAGATGGGCGGACGAGGGAACAGCAGATGTTCTCGTTTTAAACAAGGAGCAACATTTTTTTAACTTATATTTTTAAACTGAATTTCAGATCATTCATGAAGAATTTAATTAACTACTCAAAATACTATTTAATGTTCAGTATGGCTGCCAGTGTGTGTAACTTCACAGCATTAAAGAGAGACCACTAGAGTTTAGAACTTAACTTTGGTGACCAGAAACTTTCAGTATATATGTTTATTTAACAGCATCTTCATCTCCTAAAATCAAATCTGGAAATTTGTAAATGGCAAAAACTATAATGACAAAAAAAAACTATAATGACAAAAAAAAAAGACAAAAATAAAGCATGCAAAGACGTCTACACTAACCAAAGTTGTAAATAACTATATTTTGTAAATATAATTGTGTTTATAGGCTTATAAATCTATAAATATAATTAATGTCTTAATTAATTTTAGTTATAGTTATCTTTTTGTAAAAATAAAAAAGACACTTATAGACAATTATTGTCATTTGAGTATTTGCATTTAAAAAGATGCCAAAAGCCAAAATGTAATAAGAGTTTCCTTCCACCATATCACAGCTGGGTGCATGGTCAACCTATGCTAATCCAGTCATTTTCAATTAATGGGCACTTTTTAAAAGACATCCAGTTTTAGTGAAATTATGTTTCTTGTAAATCAACATCACCCAGTCCTCACTTCTGACTTCGGTTCCCAGAATGACCGGTGAAGTCGGTCCCTCCTCAAATAAAATAAAACCTTTATTGTTCCTTTTTTTTTTTTTTTTTTTTTATACACCAAGTGTGGCTGGAATGGCTCTCTCCATTACTGCTCCTATTTTACCGCACCTTAGTCATAAAGCAAAGGAGCACCAGAGCACCCCATTACAGCTTCTCATCACAAGTTGAAAGACTTAAGAGAGGAATGTCTGGGATTAGGCCAGAAAGGATCAGGCTTGTTCATCACGTACGGCCTCTTAAAGTCCAAGCCCCATTAAAAACACCATTTAGCATTTCAGGTAAAATAATAAATGGATGAATCATAAATCAATCATGTATTTTTGGATTTTGTTGAGCACATGTCACGTTGGATAAATAAACTGGCTTTTCTATGTTTGGGCGTGAGGTGGTACTGCAGCTGTTGAAGGCTGTACAACAGAGGCCTTCAATCTTATCCAGAAAGGGCCGGTGTTGATGCAGGCTTTTATTTTAACCAAGCAATTCAATAATCACGGTCCTTAGCAGACTCTAGTGGTTGACTAGTGTAATCAGGTGTGTAACTGCTTGGTTGGAACAAAAGCCTGCACCCACACTGACCCTTTCTGGATAGGATTGAGGACCCCTGTTGTACCAACTCTATTCTGTTAGACCAGTGGTTCCCAGCCTTGATCCTGTGGCCCTCCTGTTTATGGTGGTTTTTATTTCAAATATAATTGCAATCCCAGAATTTTAAACAAGCAGTTATTTTTTCATAATTACATGCTTTTCATGTTTAGAAGGATTATTTGACCTCATAAGACACATTATGTCAGAAATAGCTTTGCATGCCATGAATAATACATGTGTCATGTTCACATTGTGCTTGTTGTGCTATATTGCAAAAAAATTCAGAAGAGGGAACACAATTATTTAACCAATGAAATTAAAGACCGAGGCGAATTGATAGGCTCCTAATTGGTGAGTATGTGGACACATGGCCACTAAACTACCCATTTTGTAAATAATGAATTCAAAGATGAAGCAAATGATAAGGAGCCAAACCTGCATCCTGTTAATAGGTTTAAGGGGAAAAAATTAAGAACTTAAATGTTCAACAACCTAGTTAGGACCCTATTGATTCCCCTCAATCTTTAATTACATCAGTTAAAAATTACCTCTTTTTGTAATAGTTTGCAATATAGCACAATAAGCACAATCTGAACGTTTTATTCCACATGGCACGCAAAGCTATTTCTGACATAATGTGACTTCAGGGAGTAAATAATCCCTCTAAGCATGAGAACCACCAAACAAAAAAAAAATGAACAGCTTGTTAAAATTATGGGATTGCAACTGTGGTTGGAACAAAAACCCAGAAAACCAGTGTACAACAGGGCGGCCCCAGGACCAGGGTGGGGAAACTCTGCTCTCGACCACCCATGATCCTGCTCTGAAGGCCAGGACTTTAACACAAGGCCAGCAGCCACATTTCCTCCAGAATCACCCGATACTCAGCACCATGTTCCAAAGACTGGAAGTGCAGTCTCCCTTCCCTCGAAGCTGAAACATTCCAACTCAATGCACCTTCTGCAAGTTAAGATAAGATATCCTTTTATTAAACCCCGTGGGGTAATTTGTCCTCTGCATTTGACCCATCCCAGTTTCTTAGGAGCAGTGGGCAGCCACAGTGCAGTGCCCGGGGATCAACTCCAGTTCTGAGGAGCGAACACGGAACACGGGAAAGAACATGCAAACTCCACGCAGAGAGGATCCGGTCAGACCCGGATTCGAACCCAGAACCTCCTTCTTGCGAGGCAACAGTGCTAACCACTATGCCACCATGGCCGCCCAAAAGGGTGCGATAATACTGTGTACATCCTGCACTGTAATTCAGTAGCAGGAAATCACATCACTAACTAGAAACCCACTACAGTTAAGAAGAAGAGCAGATGGAAGGAACACTGAAGCCAAGTCTTGGGTTTTGTCAAAATCTTTAAAAAAAAACTGAATCCAGCCCAGTCAACTACTGCTATTACTATTATTAACTAACAAGTCAAAGCCAATTCTATACTGGATTTAAGATTGAGGACATTTATTACATAAACAGGATATGGTGATTAGAAACGAAAAATAGAATCATGCACATACATATAGGCTCATTTCTTATAACTAACTGAAAAGAAGGCATTAGCAGGAAATTAAAATGAAATTACAAGTGACCAATAAGTAATAGACTACCACTTTCAGTGTCAGCATGACAGAAAAACAAAAAAAATAATGTAGACAATTAAGATCAAAACACAAACTGAAGAACCACCACCAAAGAAGAAAAGAGATCTTCAAAATCTCCAAAAGCTAAAAACTAAACTTCTGGTCAGTCGTTACAAATACTTACCCCCAGCAGGGATTTAGGATGCTGACCCTGATTGGTTGAAGGCTCTGAAGAGGCTCACGTTTGTTTATGGTAATGACTGACAGTAGATCCGACAAAATTAATATTTGTAAAAAGCAACTGAAGTTGTTCAAAGCAGAGATGAGAATCATTGAATTATCACAACTTTCATTGTTTTCACCACTTTTTAAAACAGATGACATAAATATTTTATGAGCCAACTCAGCTTATCCGGTGAATACCTTCGACAAAAATGGTAAATGTGTTTCTTCCCTGGACAATATGAGATGATGTTTGTAAACGGTAATTGCTATGTCCATGCAGGACAGAAATGTCCATTCTCACAGTTAAGAATATTGCCAGCACATGACAAGTGTGACACATGGACTTCCAAATGGGGAGGACTCAACAACCATTACTTACATGGAACTTAAGATCCGTAAAATCAATGGAAATGAATTTATTTCATTAGCAGCTCAGGGTATTTAAATAAAATGCAGCTCATCTCAGTCTATGGTGCAGCAAGAGGAACAGCGCCCCCTACCTGTGATCTATTATCAAAGCTCACGCTCCTGTTCAATCACTCCGCTCTGTACCTGCCGGTCTCTTTGCTGATATTTCTCTTAAAGCTCCCAAAATGAAAAAAGATTCACACATACAAAAAAAAGTATGACTTCAGGAGCGATAGAAGATCATTGAAATAACAAAAAGATCCGCGGACACAGAATACATGCTAAAAGCCACCTCAGTTTATTGAGTGTAAAAACAAGCTGACCTTTGTCAGAGCTTCTTCTGAGCCTCATTAGAGCTTTGTCAGAGCACTGGAAAACAACCAGAACACAGGCCATCGGAAAAGCTCTACCAAGGGTGCACAGACCAACTGCTCAGCTTTTTACACTTAATAAATGGAGGTGACTTTTTACAAATACTCAAGGGTGCGTGGACCTTTGCATTATCATTTCCCCAAAAAGTCCCCGGTTTCCACTACTCTGGCCCCCGGTAAGGGACCGAGCTCCCCGCTACAGTCAGGACTGCAGAGTCACGGCTGTCCGTCACCTCAGACTGAAAACAACCCTGTTCAAGCAGCACCTTGGCTCACTTAATGCTGAACTATATCAAACACATTTTATACCTGAAGCACTACATTCTCAGTCCCCCTCTCACACCCATCCACCATGTCTGAGCTCTGTATTAACCGCAAGCACCGCTTGAGATCCGAATGGCTCTGCATCGGCTCTTTGCCACCTGAACCTTTTTATATGCACTTAAGCGAGTCACTCTGGATAAGAGCATCAGATAACTGTCTAAATGTAAGTTCAAACATTGCGTTCAAAAGGCAGTAGTGACCGTGCTACGACATGGCCGTGCTCAGCCGATACGCCCTGTTCTGGCATTTCTTCAGAGGGTAACAAAACCTTCCAGGAAAGGAGACACAAGAAAACCTGAGATTTGATTAAATACAAAGGCCTCCTTTGGACTTGTAATTGCCAAAGGAATTCCAAACAAACCTTATCAAAACATACAGTTTCTCATATAGGCATCTGGCAAGCATAAAGAATCTTTGCAGGGCCTACTGGTTAAGTACTGCCATCCCATCCCGATCAGTTTACCGCAGAAACCCTGCCGATCGGCGGCATCAGAGTGAAAACGCCACCATCTAGTGGTTCGTTGTGATATTGCACATTTTATTTAATGTGAAGTACCTGTAACTGACCACAAGAGGCACAGAGAAAGCACATGTTTTAATATTACCAGCTCTCCTCTTTTAATATTTTACAATACAGAATATGTACAGATCATTCAAGGTCTCTTATTTACTTTCTGCTCACTATGGAAAACAGATACAAAGATAAAACTCACTGTCACATTCCAAAGAAAAAAACCCTCTGTAACAAGGAACATGACAGACTTGTGATTTCTATTTTCTGTTTGCATTCAACTTAAAAATGAATGAACTGAATTAAGTGCGGGGGGGGGGGGGGGGGGGGGTAGGGGGCAAACCGAAGCAATAATGGCGATGAAATGGATTATGATGAGGACAATAATGAGCACACATTCTGCTTTCCCTTTCAGTACAGAGGTAGTAGTAGTGTCCGCTGGTATCAAACACTTCTTCAGGCTGTTCTCAGGTTTCAGTACCCTAACTGAATGGCACGTTACTACAACAAGCGCAAAGTCGTTAATACCGGTTAATTTTACCTACAGGGCACTCGTTAGGTGTTTATGGGCTGGTGTATTCCATTAAAGGTTTGCTTTGTTAATTTAAGGCACATGTTATCGTTACAAATAGAAAACCATGCAGGATGCAAAACAATTAAATAAGAAAATAAAAACCTTCACATGGTCAGGTTAATTTGACAACACTGGATACCGACCTTCCGGTACTTTCACTAATTTCCATCTGTTGAGCTTGAAAACAGGGTAACGAACTCCACATCCGCTCACCGGCGCAACTCTAGACACTTCACCGCAAACGCGAAGCGCGGGCTGGCACAACCGATGCAAGAAAATTACAAATGTGGCTAAACGAACTCAGAAGCACAACCGGTTCCTGCGGCAAACGCTCGGCAGTCCCGGTCTTTCGGTGAGAAAATGACCTGTAGAATGCACCGACCTAACCGCGTATGAAGAACGTAAAAATGGTATTCCAAAAAAAGTTTAATTTCCGAAAAAAAGTTTTCATAAATAGCCCAAACCAGGAGGGTTAAAAGTTGTGTCTGAAGAGCGGCGGTGCGTTTGGATCCGTTGCTTATTAGCTGGTGAGAAATGTAACGTTTCTGTAACCTTGGCACGCTTTCCAAGGAAGGAAGCAGTAAGGAAGTGCGTCAAAACGAGCACACAGTACCAGTATTACCAGTGCATTACACAGCCTGGGCCAATGTTAACTAGAGCTTACTGTAATTCTACTGTGGTGACCTGATTTAAATGCGCTCACTCCGTCAGAAATTGTGCCTGACAAAGTTTGTATTTTTCTCAATCGATTTTGGTCTTTTTTGAATTAATACGTTTTTTTTTTAAGGATCTGATATTCTGTATGAAAACAAAAGCACACGTTTTGCATAGTAAGTAGTTCACAATGACCACGTTTACACACATACGGACGCACGCACGCACGCACAAACACACACACACACACACACACACACACACACACACACACACACACACACACACACACACACACACACGCACGCACATCCAGAGTGCCAGCGGATTCTGAATTATGTGAAATCCGACAGAATTCCACGTTGGCTGCTTACACGCACGCAGCGGGCACATGCACGTGTTCGGGATGGAGACAGCGTGTGCTCTCCATGTACAGGGCTACAACCGCGTTAGACACTGTGGAAGGCCAGCAGCTGAAATGCTAATGCTAAGATTTGCAATTTGAATAGCAGGTAGACCGTAGCAAAGCGTGATGCTCAACCGGCATTCCGAATGCGTTCGAGCGCTGATTCGAGGACTGCATCGATCACGTGACACACACTCGCTCGCCCGTTCACCTCCTCCATTCAGAATTTTGTGTTATTTTTGTGCCACCAACCTTCCAAATGTTACAATAGCAATTCAATGTATGTTGCTTGCCGGCTACTAGCATCATGTAGAATTACACTAAACTGGTTGTGATGAGGACACACACACACACACACACCACAGGACAGTCATTCTGAATACTCACAGAATTCTGAATACCACCATTTTCAGTCATATACACAAGCCGGACTATAACATAAGCAACATCCCAGTCTCCCCATCTTGCATTAATCAGAATACAGTTGCAGAATATGTCTTTTTATATTCAGAATTCTGTGAACATTCTGCCTGACGACAGACCGCCGCTGTGCATGTAAACCTGGTCACTGTGGGCACGGTGTAAAAACCCTTCTGGATGCTTCCGTCCCCGTAAGGTCAGAGGAAACGGACTCCACATAATCCGACTCCTGCGATACTTTGATTGGCCTGAGAGGAGGGGGGGGGGGGCTAGCGCAGTCCAATTAAGACTGAGCGGCACTTTCCTCGGCTGTTGCCGGGGGGTTGGCAGGCTTGTGGAAGGGGGTCTCCTTGAAAATGAACCAGCAGTTTCCGCCCCACAGGATGAGGTTCAGAAATCCAAAAATCTGCAACAGAAAAGCATCGCAAAACATTTTAACACCAGGGAGTCGAGACTCCAGTCACGGAGGACTGCCATTTTAGCACTTCAGTGCTTTAAATCATTGATTGGCTAAAGATTCCGCACACCTAGCTCCAAGGCCTAAACTAGCTGCCGTTTAAAAGAAACCACAAAGACCTGCAGACACTGTGGGTTTCCAGGACTGGAGATTTAAATCAAACTCTTGACTGATAACTAGGATATATTCAAACATTCAAAATAATCAGACATTTCTCAGGGGGCAGACAGTATCAGTGCTAAAACTGCTCATGGTCAACAGCCTACAGTCCTGAAGAATTACACATCCACTTCAGAATCAGACTCATTCCCCACTGAGGGAGGAGGTGTCCTGATACTACACAGGTGAGTCAAGCCTGGTAAACTGTGGACACAAATGGCAGAGGTACCCAGACTTAGTGAGTTAATGATCCACAATGAGCTAACATGTTCTCTGACACCACCCCTTATCAAACTGTGAAGATGAAATTTCTTTTTATTATCCTGTCAAAACAACAAAATGTGTGCATGCAGTAACTAGTGCAGTGTTTACTTTCACAGGTTGTTACATGCCCGTATATGGAGCCTGTGTGCGTGTGGGTACGTGTGTGCGTATATGGAGCCCGTGTGTGTTTGTGTGTGTACGTGTATGTGTGTGTGTGTGTGTGTGCGTGTATGGAGCCTGTGTGTTTGTGTGTGTACGTGTATGTGTGTATGGAGCCTCTGTGTGTACATGCATGTGTGTGTACCGTATGTGTGTGTACATGTATGTGTGTGTGCGTGTGTGTGTGTGCCTGTGCGCGCACACGTGTGTGTGTGTGTGAGCTCTGCAGGTGAGGGCGATAATGACCTGACTGCTGATAAAGCACACCTGAGCACATCACAGCCAAGCGAATAAAAGTCGAAAGGATTTTAAAAGTCTGCAGATTTCACCTCTCCTTAGCTGTCCTTGCCTGGGTTTGTCAGTGTTTCTGCACTGCATTTACGCTACACTGTTTTCCTGTACGTTTGGTCAGTACTTCAACTTCCATTTCAGAGTATTTTCTTCTGTTGTAGTCGCAGGTGGAACGGCAGTTTGTGTTCCTCTTTTTAGATTTTTTTTCTTAAACTCCATTTTAGTCTGATTTAGGTCAGAATGGGGAAGTTACTCACTTTAAGACTCACTACTATTCTTTTAATATTATGGGTTTCTTTTGGTTTAACACTGGTTTGTCTTCAACCATCCTGAACACCTACCTGTGGTAATCCTCAGTGCCTTTTTCTCTTATTAATTGATGTAATAAACTTTATCTATTTTTTATTATACGTAGACATCGACACCTTTTAGTTTGTGGCACTTGCGTTATGGGCCTGTGCTGTCCCTGGTTATTGTAGCTCGAGTTGACTTCTGGTTTGTAACACAGGTGTGAATGAGAGTAGAAAGTATGATCACAGACGTCCATACATCCCTCCAGATAGCACAGCCGCCCACCCTACCATATCCTTCCGCCTTGTTTTTCTGAGGTCCTCCCACCTTACAGATGTAGACATCTCTAAGTGCTGACATCACATCGTCCAGCCACCTGTACTCTGGACCCCATTCCCTCCCCTCTTCCCCAGACAACCTCATCCAGCACACTCCCGATTATTTCCTTCCTGATCAATACATCACTTCCTATGGCCTTCCAGAAGACCAGGGTCACACGCTGTTTAAGGAAAAAGTTCTAGGTGCATCTGTCGTCAAGATTTTACGGCCAGTTTCTCTGCTCCCATGTCTCTACAAAACCCAAGAACGTGCAGTACCTAACATAACCCTAACCTCCTCTCACAGAATAATAACCTTTTCAAACCGATCCAGCCTGGTTTCAGGAATGGTCACACTCCAGTGACACTGCCTTTCTCAGCATCACTGCGGCACTCCAGTCAGCTACAGCAGGGCGGGGGGGGGGGGGGGGGGCTCAACCTTTTCTGATGCAGGGACCCCCACTCAGGCTCAAAGGGATCCATCCCCATCATAAGATACGAAGGGTTTTTTTTTTTTTTTTTTAAAAGGCTATACATTTTGAAATATTTACATAAATCCATATGTAGTCATTGCAAATCAAGTCTGGCCAGGGACCCCTAACAGTACCTTCACGGACCCCTCATAGAAAACCCATGAGCTAGTGAGTCTTCCCTCTCTTCTGTTTGAATCCTCCAGAACCATTTTTCAGCTTTTAATAGTGTAGACCACATGACCCTCCTCTCTACCCTGACCTCACTCCAGATCTCAGGCACTCCTAAGTGGACTGAATCCAAAATCTATGGATAGTCCTTTCGAGGTTCCTGGGATGCTGGCTCATCTCATACCCATGACCTTCTATGGGTGTCCCTCATGGCTCCACATTTGGTCCCCTCCTCTTTTCCCTTTGCAAGCAACCTCTTGGGGTTTGTCCCCTCCTCTCGTAGCTTCTCTCTTCTACACTGAGGACTCTCAACTTCTCCTCTCCTGTAATCTGTCCAACACACAGCTCTCCTTACACGTCTCGGCTTGCCGGAATGAAATCGCGCGCTGGAGCTGGCAGACCTAAACCGAAAGCTCACCCTGGCTAAAACAGGAATGCTTTTCATTCCCTCTCCACAGCCAGAACTGTCCTTCCGTCTGGATGCTACAGGAGAGCTCACTCAGGGCCTTTTTACCATAGGAAGCCTGGTGCTTGTAGTGTTTATGGATGCCTTTGTTATCTGATTGTTTAGTTGCCTACTGTCCCTCCCGCCCCAGCCAACAGAGGGCGTGGAACTGTTAGAAAAAGGACAGAGGGGAAAAAGGTTCTGGTTCTGGGGTGGTATGAGTGTCTGGTATTGTGGTCTATGGAGTCAGGAGGAAATGTGCTGTAACAATAAAGTTAATTTAAAATGCATGTCGTTGTGTTAGTGCTAACCCTAGATCAACTCTCCTTCCCCTCCCATGTAGTGGCACTGACAGTATTTTTGTACAACATGTGAAGAATCCTCTTCTTCCTCACAACCCGACCATACACAGCTCTTACTCCAGGCCCCCCTGCTACTCTCAGACTCTGACTACTGCAATTCCCTTCTTGCCGGTCTCCCTGCTCATGCCACTAAACCCCTGCAGCTAACACAGACTGCGGCCATATGACTCGTCTAAAACTTCCCAAATGAGCCCACAGACTCACAACCATCCTCATCTCACTGGTTGCCTGTTACCGCTCGGATTAAGTTCAAACTCTTGGCGCTAGCCTACAGGGAAGTTCAAGGAACAGCTCAGCCATGAGTCCAATCAGCCTTCAGACCCTACACGCTAGTTAGATCTCTCAGCTCCACAACCCCGGGGTAAATGGGTATTCCTTCCCTCTGTAGTTACTCCTCCCTGTCTCAATCTGCATTGGTCCACCAATGGTGGATTAAATTTCCCACGGCAATCAGGACAGTAGAATCGTTACCCATCTTCTGGCACCGATGATAGATAATGACTGAAGACCCAGTTTCCATCTGGCTGTTGGGTGGGGCTCCAATTGAAGGCAGAGTTCAGTCAACAGGAAGCCAGACTAAGAAACCTTTCCAGGGCAAAGGTTCTGGACTGTTGTCCTGGAGAGCTGAGGGGTCACTGGTTTCCGTTTTCAGTTTAAAATCAGCAGCCAATCGAGACCAACCAGGTGAAATGAGCTAGCAGTCAGCTGCTTTAACTGGTCGGTGAAGCCCTGAGTAACGATGAGAACCGGGACACACCGCAGCTCTCCAGGACCAGGACTGGGAAGCCCTGCTCTAGAGACAGCGAGGGGACACGTCCGAGGCGGAACACGGTTTCGGGGGGGGGGGGGGGGGGGCTCACCACTGAGGCGTTGAGGCGGCCCATAAAGGGGACCGCCCCTGGGGTGCAGTTGTTGGTCAGGCAGGTATCGATGAGGCCCACCAGGGTGGAGGGGCTAGTGAACCATTTGATATCCGTCAGGCCCTTCCCCCAGGCCGAGCTGGACACCAGCCAAAGGAAGGCGAAGGCCCCTGTCAGCGCCAGGTCCTAAACATGAAGGAGGGGGAGAGAGGAGGGGGAGAAAGATTATTATTACTGTTTATGTGAATGCATGTGTATGCACATATACACAATCACATTGTTGTGCTGTTATGGTATCTGATGTTTTGCAAATTTTGTTGTGCTGACTAAGCGCTTTGAATTCATATTTGAAAGAGAGAGAGAGAGAGAGAATTATTTAGAATTGAGAAGTCATGCCAAGTTTAAAAGGTTTAAAAATTTATTTAATTTCTCACTGACAATTTATTCATTTATTTTTTTACTCCTGACTAAGGCTATTAACAGTAGGAATAAATAGAGCGATCTAGCCATTATATGAGATTAATAGCATGTGCCAACTGTAGTTACACAAACTGGATTCTGAAGTAATAGGAAGAATTAGACTGGGTTCCAACCAAGAGAAATGGCAAAATATTTAAAGTAGCCACATCTGTACAGGACAAAAGACTCTCTTCTAATTCTCAAAGGAGCAGAGAGTGTAATCTCAGGCTTCTGCTTTTGTCTGGACGATCTGACAGTTGTCTGTGAATTCAAATGAAACTGGCCATTTGCGATGTTCGTGGCATGATCACTCATGTGGGAAAGAGAAACACATTCTGCTTCCCTGGGGATGGGGGCAATTAATTTCCAGTGGCCAAAAATGGAAAATAACAATAAGCTTCCCAGCCAGATTAGTGTGCCTTTCATAGAAGAATGCTTTGAAAAACTGTTACATTCAGCAGATGCACTTAGTCAGAGTAGCTTACACAGCCAAATGTTCTTTTACATATAAATCATTTACAGCTGGATGTCTAAGGGGGCATCTGAGGTTACATGTCTTTCTCATGCAGGCAGCACTTCACATAGGAAGTGAACAAGCCGCCATTACCCTGCTAACTTGCATATCAGACTTTCAGCTCCATGGACACCGAACGTTACTGGTCAGCTAACCTCGCGAGCCAGTCTCTTTTTTCACTTCGTTTAACAGATCTGGTCAGCTAACAATTTAGGCTAAGTAATGTTCCCATGGCAGGCTATGTTTCCTTTCTGTTCTGAAGATTTTGATAAAATTGGATGATGAAAGAAGTTAAACAAACTAAACGGAGTAAGTCATTTATGTTGCTTTAGGCTACAGGTATTACAATCATTTCCCTATTATTGTGATTAATAAATGCCAAGTTGTGGCAAATTACATCCACGGGAAAGTGCTTCATTCATTTGCGCATTAGGCTATAGAAACTGCAGCGGGCTCATAATAAAATGAACTTGCGTGCATACGTCAAGTGAAGACCTGACGTACGTAGAGCCACGACTGTTTCCACGGTCAAATCGAGTCATGTTGAAATTTTATAAATCACTACTTTGACGTGATTTTGTACGTACGCGCCACACAGTTGATCTAAACTATGTTTTACGAGGCCTCAGATGTAGTAACCTAGTATGAAAGTTCACCCATGTCCTCTATTCTACTGCCCGCTTGTGGAAAATAATGCACAGGCCAGTTTAGAGGGAGCGTCACGTGCATATTGGACAATAAGCAGCTTATTTTTGTGAATTATAGGCAAATGACATTCGAATATATTCAAACTCTAACTAATTACAAAAGCTAATATTCGAACTCACGAACTTGGCACTTTTGACAGCCTTAGTGTGCGTATGTGCACACGCATGTGTGTGTGTGCACATTTGTGTGTGTCTGGTCTGTCTGTTTGCGTGCGCGCGTTGTGTGTGCGCTTATGAGTGTGTGTGCATGAGCGTGTATGTGTTTGTACGCGCGTAGAGCCCTTATAGAATTTAAAGTGACCAGACAGATTTTCCATAGCCACGCATGAACTTCTCCAGCAGTTGCAGAACGTGTGTATGAGTCGAGGCCCCGACACTTTAGCTGACAAAACTGTGCATTCAGGACCCACGGCGCTCCTGAACAGTGTCCTGAGGAGGGGAGTGCGTTTCCCTGTCAGAGTCGGCCCAGTGACAGTAACGGGGGGTGGGTGGGGGGGGTCTGGAGGGGGGTCAGTTCTTTGGACGCGACCTCCGGAATGCCCCCGCTCTTGGCTGCAGGGCGAGGCTCTCGTTCCCCGCAGCTGCTGAATGTTGGACACACCCTGCTGCGCCCATCGTGAGCACGCCCCCGCCCCCCCCCCCCCCCCCAGCCAACCCCGAGCACACTCAGAGCCCGGCCCCACAGAACACCCCCCCCCCATTCCTAACATCGCCCTTTTCCTCTTACTTTACTCTAACATAATCTATTCGTAAAGCTCAATATTTACCGGGAAAACCCAAAGCACCTTGGCTCAAGGCTGTGCCCCACATGTGAATTGAACCAGCAACCTCTCAGTTGCAAGCCCAGAGGAAGGTTGTATAACACTTATCATTTCATTAAAATGGAGGGCAAATACAGCAACTGATATGGGGCCCGTATGTATGTGATTGTCAGCTACTTCAGCACTCCTTGAGACACAGCACATGTCAAAGGAGCATGCTGTTCCCTGTTTAATAGCTCCTGCAATCCACGCTCAGTCCCTTTGGTCCCATTCCCTTTAACCCAGCATATTTTCCCATAAGGCATTGCAATAATTCGGAAAATTATGTTCAACTGTTCATTTCCCTTTTTCAATTTTCCATCAGACAAACAGTGGTATAGCGAAACACTGTGTGCTATGATGCATGGATTTTCTAGTAACTCGGCTGCTTAGACCCACACGTACATTTTCCTGGAAAGAACCACAGAGTCTTTATATTTCACACAACCACAGCTGCCACGCTTTCATCTCTAGTTTAATCTCTGTAAGGCACTCTGAGCAGCAAATGTATGAAAGGTACTATACAATTACAAAGTCTTAAGCCCTATTCGCACAGGACTAGTATTACCTGGGGACCTCTAGTAACTTGTAATAATTGCGGAGGTCGTCTGTGATCTTAATCCCGTGCGAATCTGCCATGTCCCTAATTTGTAAAGCAAAAATTCCACCGCAAATTACCTACCGTATTTCGCCAAACACAGAGGTCATGTGATAATTTTAGTCCCGTGCGAATTGGCATCTCGGTGATTTGGGGTCGTGTTTTACTGTTACGCAGAGCAGAGCCTTGACATTTTGAATCATATCCGAGGATAATGTCAATAAATCTGAGTAAAATACAGACTTCGCTAATCCCGTGCGAATGCGCCTAACGAAACACCGATGTGGGGGGGTAATTTCTAAATCACATGAGGTCCCCCGGTAATACTAGTCCCATGCGAATAGGGCTTTAGTTATCATTACAATTAACTGTTGTTATCAGTAATATTCTTCCTATTATAATTGTGGTTATCAGTGATGTTGCTGTTATTATTAATATTATTATTGCGGTTATCAGTGACTGTGTGTTTGAATTAGAATGATGATTGTTATTATTGCATTATTTGAGTCGGGACACTTGTTTGTCCCGGTCTGCATACAGGCGGTGCCCCAGCCAGCTCGGGGGGGGGGGGGGGGGGGGGCTCACCAGGATGGGGCCCCGGCTGTTCTCCCGGTACAGCTGTTGGTAGCCCAGGTAGATCACCAGCGTGGCGGTGCAGTACAGGAAGCCGAAGACGCCGATGCAGACGAAGAACTCGGCCGAGGAGGAGAAGTCCCCGGTCAGGAAGGTCTCCACGGTGCTGGTGCCGGTGTCGTTCTTGCAGCTGGGGACCTGGTACGGGTAGCTGGGCAGCCTACAAAAGCCAAGACGGCACAACCCCTCCACTTAGACAGGGACAGTAATACAGATAGTGCCTGTCAAACAAACAAACAAACAAAGCAAACACAAACAAACAAAACAAACATACAAGCATACAAACAAACAAACTAACTAACTAAGGAACTAACTAAAAATGACCCTGTTGTGTAATCTGCAAGATTTAACTACAGCATGGATAACCCTCTTCCTCTTGAGATGCCTACTGAGAAATGAAAGAACTCCTCCAGCAGAAGTTTTACGGTAAATGGAAACAGTCAGTGTGGGAGTGGAGCTACAAAGCAAACAAGGCAAATCTTGTGTGTAAATATCATCAGCGGGAAACAATGGGGGGGGAGTGAGCACTAAATCATTCCACATCGCATCAAATATGGATTTTTACTGTCCCAGCTGCATTTCCGTTTTATTGATATTGTGTTGTTCATACCAGACTTGAGTGGGTCTGTAATTACGATCATGTGTACAAACTCTGCTGTGAAACCTGCTGTCCAAGATTGTGGAAAAATTTCAGTCCTTCATTGAAACAAGCCGTAACTGTTTGAACCGAACATTGTCTTGCTACATCACTATTCAGCCAAAAAAACCAACAATCAATTTTCACTGTGGGATAGTGTTTGGCCATAATGACTTTTTTTTTTTTTTTTTTTTAAACAATTAGACCTTTCAGGGGCTGCTGGGTAGCGCACTTGGTAAAAGCAGAAGTGTGAGAGCACCAAGGTATTGGAATTAACCTACAATGACCAGAATCTCTGGTCAACGCATGGATTATGTGTCACGTAACTTACCAACTCACCAACAAACAATTACCTTACATTAACAGAAACACAGATTCGTGTTGCATAATTTAGCTCACTAACAATTACCCAATGTCACCGTTAGTGAAAACACTGTTAGTGGATTTTGTCTTTCAATTTCCATAATGATGTAAATATTTACATACCATCATATCTGTCTTACAATTTTTACAATGCACATGTTTCACAGGTTTTTCCCAGTTCAATTCAGTTTAACTATATTTGTACAGTGCTTTCTTACAAAGACACCAGGATGTCACAAGAATGCTTTAGAGAGGAAAGAGAAAGAAAAACATTTGACAGCAAAAAGGACAAACACGTGCGCTGCATAAGTGAACGTAATTTTTTCCAGGCTCCCGCTAGGGGGCTGTTCACCCAGCCACAGGCTTCAGTCAGCTAGGGGACTGTTCATCCAGCCACAGGCTTCAGTCAGCTAGGGGACTGTTCATCCAGCTACAGGCTTCACTCAGCTAGGGGACTGTTCACCCAGCCACAGGCTTCACTCAGCTAGGGGACTGTTCACCCAGCCACAGGCTTCAGTCAGCTAGGGGACTGTTCATCCAGCTACAGGCTTCACTCAGCTAGGGGACTGTTCACCCAGCTACAGGCTTCAGTCAGCTAGGGGACTGTTCACCCAGCCACAGGCTTCACTCAGCTAGGGGACTGTTCAGCCAGCCACAGGCTTCACTCAGCTAGGGGACTGTTCATCCAGCCACAGGCTTCAGTCAGCTAGGGGACTGTTCATCCAGCCACAGGCTTCACTCAGCTAGGGGACTGTTCATCCAGCCACAGGCTTCAGTCAGCTAGGGGACTGTTCATCCAGCTACAGGCTTCACTCAGCTAGGGGACTGTTCACCCAGCTACAGGCTTCAGTCAGCTAGGGGACTGTTCACCCAGCCACAGGCTTCACTCAGCTAGGGGACTGTTCAGCCAGCCACAGGCTTCACTCAGCTAGGGGACTGTTCATCCAGCCACAGGCTTCAGTCAGCTAGGGGACTGTTCATCCAGCCACAGGCTTCACTCAGCTAGGGGACTGTTCATCCAGCCACAGGCTTCAGTCAGCTAGGGGACTGTTCATCCAGCTACAGGCTTCACTCAGCTAGGGGACTGTTCAGCCAGGCACAGGCTTCACTCAGCTAGGGGGCTGTTCATCCAGCCACAGGCTTCACTCAGCTAGGGGACTGTTCAGCCAGGCACAGGCTTCACTCAGCTAGGGGACTGTTCACCCAGCCACAGGCTTCACTCAGCTAGGGGACTGTTCACCCAGCCACAGGCTTCACTCAGCTAGGGGACTGTTCACCCAGCCACAAGCTTCACTCAGCTAGGGGACTGTTCATCCAGCCACAGGCTTCAGTCAGCTAGGGGACTGTTCATCCAGCTACAGGCTTCACTCAGCTAGGGGACTGTTCAGCCAGGCACAGGCTTCACTCAGCTAGGGGGCTGTTCACCCAGCTACAGGCTTCACTCAGCTAGGGGACTGTTCACCCAGCTACAGGCTTCACTCAGCTAGGGGACTGTTCACCCAGTTACAGGCTTCACTCAGCTAGGGGGCTGTTCACCCAGCCACAGGCTTCACTCAACTAGGGGACTGTTCACCCAGCCACAGGCTTCAGTCAGCTAGGGGACTGTTCACCCAGCCACAGGCTTCACTCAGCTAGGGGACTGTTCACCCAGCCACAGGCTTCACTCAGCTAGGGGACTGTTCACCCAGCCACAGGCTTCACTCAGCTAGGGGACTGTTAACCCAGCTACAGGCTTCACTTAGCTGGGGGACTGTTCACCCAGCTACAGGCTTCACTCAGCTAGGGGACTGTTCACCCAGCCACCGGCTTCACTCAGCTAGGGGACTGTTCACCCAGCCACAGGCTTCACTCAGCTAGGGGACTGTTCACCCAGCCACAGGCTTCACTCAGCTAGGGGACTGTTAACCCAGCTACAGGCTTCACTTAGCTGGGGGACTGTTCACCCAGCTACAGGCTTCACTCAGCTGGGGGACTGTTCACCCAGCCACCGGCTTCACTCAGCTAGGGGACTGTTCATCCAGCTACAGGCTTCACTCAGCTAGGGGACTGTTCATCCAGCCACAGGCTTCAGTCAGCTAGGGGACTGTTCACCCAGCCACAGGCTTCACTCAGCTAGGGGACTGTTCACCCAGCCACAGGCTTCACTCAGCTAGGGGACTATTCACCCAGCCACAGGCTTCACTCAGCTAGGGGACTGTTCACATAGACGTGCATATTTAACCAGACAGGGTAGCGCGCCTTAGGCTAACAGATCGTGAAGTCCCGGTAATAAGCCTGTACTACACGTACTGAGAGCAAAACATTAAAGTAAATGAGAAATATCAGACTTTTGAAGGCAAAATAAAAACATCCTCAATGGTACTCTGAAACTCTATTAATGAGTGTTATGTTTCATATAAAAGCAGATTGTGAAAATATGTAACATTTAATAAAATATGTACATTTTAATAAATATTTTCCCAAAAGCTTACAGACCAAAACAACCATTGTTTCACAAACTGCAACACCTAATGAAATTCACGATCTCATTGGTAATTTTTTTTGTGGTTTTCTTTGGTTGTTAAATCACCTTGGTCTTCTACATTGAATTCAATGGGCAGCAATCTCTTTTGCCCTCAAGATGCGCAGTAGAAACGGTTTCTCGTTACTTCCTAGGCTTCATCGCCTGGCCCCTCCTACCCTCTCTGGTTCCAGTGCACGCTGTGGGACTGCAGCTGTCTGTTACCCGGCCAGGGGCTTTAGGGTGTGAAGAGCGCACCCAAAAGCGATTTAGCCGCCATACATTCCCAGAGGCACTCACGCAAGATAGCATTGTTAGCGGCATAAAACACAGACACAAACATCGATTCTGGAGTCAGAGTATTAATATGATATAAAAGCCCTCGTCAAAAAAAAAAAAATCTGTGATACATGACGGGATAAATCCCCCCCTACCCCCCCTGCCCCCCCCCCCCAGCGCTCACCTGAAAGGGTAGGCGAAGTAGGCGGTGACCACCTTATGGTCGGGGCTACCCTTGCACTGCATGTTTATGCTGGTGGACCCGGAGTAGCCCCCCGCGGTGGCGAAGGCGAATATGGAGAAGATCTGGGGAGAGACGGAGAGCAGCGTTACTCAGACCACGGAGGACCAGTTAAAAACATTACAATACTTTCGCTACTCAACTCCACAGAACTGTGAAGTCATTTTCACGTGATTTTTTTTTATACACCGTGTACCGTTATCAATGACATCTCGGGCAACGTAGGATTCCCCCGGCCACTGTGAGGGCAGCAAACGCACTGCATTCACGCTCGAGTCGCATTCAAACTGAAACTAACGGCCATTCGATATCACTGGTGAGCAAGGTCTGATAAACGCTCATTGTACCTGTGCCAGCTAGTTGGTCTATAAACTTTAACCCCTTGCACACATGCCAAATCTTTGCCCATTTAGGGGGTACCCTATTTAAAGCTTCATAACTTTAGATTTATACATTTAGATTAGTTTATATTCATAATTTAGCAAGAAATAAAGTTCCACAAATGCAAATGTCTAGGCAAAAAATCTAAAATGAATGTGCCCTTTGTTAGTTTGCAATGACATACTGAGAGATTGCATACATACAGCAGGTTAAACTATACATGTCCTGGATCAACAACTCCATGACCACAAGTGCGTAAAATCTAAGGGCGGAAATACAGAACTACTAAAGATCTATGAACAAAAAAGTAAGCAGTGTCAATACAATACTTTCTGTCCATTATAAAGCATATACACATGCCGCTTATGACTGTTTAAGATGAAACATCGATATCAGATTTTAAAAAAAATAACGCAAAACCATTATCACACAATGTGTGAAATCATTAACTCTTGTGTTTTTCTGTAGTCGACAGTATGTGAGGTTCTCTTGTATCAAGGTGGAACAACATTAAAACAATATTCAACCGTGTTCCAGTTCAGGTCACATCCGGTGCATTAAACACAAACACTAATTAGCAAACCAACAAAGCTTACATTACAGTGTGAAATGTCTTCATTATAAAATACCACTAACCTATTTAAAGACACTCAATTTCAAAAATAACGTATGAAACCAAAATATTTTCAGCAATAACACCTACATTTGGATGATGGAATCTTATCTGTGTTCAGTAGCTAGAGAAAGAGACAGAATCAATGCAGTTCTAACTTAGACCAGAAAACAGTATATCAGCTAGGTCTATCAGCAAACATATGCCTTAACCATGCTCAGAATTTCTGAAGAATAATAATATTTTCCAAGAAATGACGATAAAATTTACTGCTACCACAGACTGAATACACAATGCTGCTATAATGAGACAAAATTTTTGGTTACACTGAGTTATAAAACACTATTCCAAATGTAAAATTAGACATATTATACATTGTTAGAAACCTTATTCTGTCACCTTTTGGACAGATTAACTGTCGATCAAGCTAGATTGTACTACAAAAGACGACAACACCGTAAACAACATGTATGGTATTACGCACAGCTATTTTGGAAGTTACCTAGGCGTCACAAATGAGCATATATTTCACAAACGGAATGTCCAAGACAATACATGACCAAAAGGGACATCTCTACAAATAAAACCAATGGTAAGGTTGTATATTTATTCCATATTTAGTCACAGATATTGACAGTATAATGACACGGTTTAATTTTTTTCAAAATTTCTCGTTTATTTCAGTGTTCAGTGAGCAGCGTTTTTCACAGCTGTACTAGTATACCTTCGGCTATTGTTGGCTTTATCTTGTTGCTACAACGGAATACAAATTTTTAGTGGTAAAAGAATGTTTTCATGTATGCCCAGATAGACACTATTGTCCAGTGTGTCATGCGTGGGGGGTGTAGTTACAGATGAGACTGCAGAGAGGGGGTGCTTGGTAAATGGACGACCAGCGTGGCAATGGTGGCGCTTAGAAACTCCGTCTTCAATATAGTTGTCCTGAATCGTCTACTAATGAAGCTAGAACACAGAGTTTGTCTTTTCAACTCATAATTTGGTTGCAGGAGCACAGAATGTCCGAATTGAGCAATCCGCCGGTGTGCCAACTGCTAGGGGCATAGCACCAAGGGGTTAAATAACAGGTTCCCCCGTAAGAATTCAGATAGTTTGCCAGGTCTGGAATTTGGCTGATGTAGGACTAAGGTGAACAGCTCCCATAGGGCAGAGAACCTGCAGCCGAATTGGATGTCCCCTGACCTGTTCAGAGCAGCCATCTAAACAGGGACGTGTCCAATGGGACTAAATCATCATGAATACATGCCTGTTAAGTCTCTTCAAGGGAAAGAGATATCCTCCCTCAAGGAAAACAGAAAAAACTCAACACTGAGACTGTATTCATAACAGGACCACAAATGCTGATCTAGGATCACTTCTGCATGTTTACAAATGAAATTCTAGGAAAGTGCCTTGCTCAAGAGCACATCGATGTCCCACCAGGGAATGAAACCATTTCCAAATCGCAAGTTCAGTTCCTTCACCATTAATACTGCACCACATATACAGCCGTTCTGTTCATCTGAAGCTGATAAAAACCTGCTTAGCCCTAATCACTCTATCATGCAAATGAAAACAACCCAGCCAGTGGGAGGGCTGGTGTGTCATCGTCTGCGGTTTCATTTCAATCCAACATGTTCGTCAAGAGTACTCGCCAGACCTTCATTCACAAGCAGGTCTTGGCAGGAAGACTCGTGTTTCGATTTTATTTTTGCTGCCCGTTCCCGTCCTGTGTGTAGAACAATGGATTTTTAAAGTCTGTATATCTTTATCTATATCTTCTCATAACGAGAAAATAAATTCTCCCCGGCTCTGACTGAGTACCTCATTTAAACTGTAGAACCTTCTGGGTTTCAGCTGTGTCCCAGTGATTGCTTGAAACCCAGAAGGTTCTACAGTTTAAATGAGGTACTCAGTCAGAGCCGGGGAGAATTTATGATTATAATTTGAGGACGGGAATCGTGGTTTCCATGACTGCGTGCCCCCCCCCCCCCTCCCCACCCCAGCCGGGACCGGCATTTGGGATTCCCCAAAACGGATCCGGGGGCGATCCTCTGCGATTTGTCCGCGAGAAAGAACCTCTGGCTGGGTTTCCCCAGCGCGTCGGCACTCTCACTTTCCACCGACTGCCCTCCTCTCAGTCCGCGAGCCGTCCTTTTATGGCTTCCTGTGTACAACTACATCCTTCCTCGCAGGAAGTGCTCAACGCAGCACATCTGTAGACTCGCTAGAACTGAAGTTCTGCGGTTTGGCCAGAATTCACGCCCGACTCCAGGCACAGTTTGATATACTTCACACGCTTGCATTGTTTAACACCGCATTTGAAGGTCCCGCCTTTGTGTACACATCGATTTGCTGTGTGTGCACATACAAGGTGTGCTTATCCACCAGTGGGAAGGAATGAATTTCGATGACGGTTAGCTCAACAGGCTACAAGCTGAAGAAGATTCCAGCCCAAAGATGGCCACCTCTAAGCCCTTCAGACCTAGGCTACGGAAGATTTTGCACATTTTTACTTGTTGTAGGCCTATAGCAAGTGGCAGGTTTTAAAGTGAGAACATGTTATTAAATTCACTGGCATTTACTAGCATTTATCAGACACTTAACCAAACTAGATTAGTATCCAGTTATACAGTTGGACATATACTGAAGCAATTCAGGTAAAGAACCTTGCGCAAGGGTACAAGGCAATTGTCCTACCGGGGAATCAAACCTACAACCAGTTCCCTACCCATTATACCAATTAACAGGGAATCACTTGGGGTGAATTAGAGCCTGATATTTTTCCGGAGATGCTGCAGAACTGGAGTTCAGCCCTCTGGGTCAGCGAATGAAGGCAGGGTATAAATGCCAGGGCTATATACAGGTTTTTATAGAGTCACAGTGCTATGGAGCCTGCAATTGGCTAGAAGCAATAAGTCCCTCTCAGGCTTCCCTCCCTCGTGAGATCGCCAACTCAAGTTGCAATCTGTTTTCTGGACCCAGCAACACCTGTCACTCCCGTCCATCTTAAGGGCACAAGCAGCCATCGCGTTTCCAAGCAGAAGATCCACCGCGACAGTTTCCATTTTTGGGACTAGACATTCGGGTTCACTTCGGTCAGCTCTGACACTGAATGTGAACATGACCATGTTGCCTATGAAGTTGTGACCTCCTATGGTCTCCGAATTTTAACTTCCACTCAACAAACTTCACCCTCTTCTCCGCCACACACACACGGTCAATGATGAAACTCCCATTCCTCACATATCAGAATGACTTGGCCAGAGCAGTGGGTTTGGTTACCTTCATAGCTTAGCCATCCCGCCATCTACAAGTCAATCGACTATGTCTGGAGCTAGCTATATCATTCCTAAGGGAACAAATCCTTCACATTTATTTAAATAATACATGGACATAATTAAATGAAACTATTACAGTAGCTTTTCTCATTATGCATTTTATTTTATTATGACAAAAAGAATAAATTCTATGAAGTTTCTTAACTTTTACTCCCTTCTGCTTCACCTGGCAGATTAGCTGTTTTGAGTATCACAACAAAACTGCATTTTATCTTGATATCTGATATGCAGAGTGCAAACCAGGCGTTAAGCCTCTATGGGGATATGTTTTATTTATTGCCAATGTTGTGATCATTCGCCTCATTTCTTCACTCAACTGACTGATTTATTGACACTTACGAATTCTAACCTGCGCAGTTAATTGAGTAATTGGCCACCTGAGGGCTAACTATCAAAGACAGCACTACAAACAAGGTTATCTTAATTACGGAAACGCAGCAAAGCAAATTCATTCATAATCCTCACGGCGCTGTCTGCACACAGGAACAGGTCGGCCTAAATCAGCAACGTGTATCAGTTGTGAAACCGAGCCAATTGGGATTTGTGCAGCCCAGAGATGAACAGTCTGGTCTACCGCAGGCCAATCAGAACAGAGGAAACCGGAAATGGTGCACCAATGCGGAAGCTAACGAAGAGCTTATTTAAGCCACAGGCCCTGATGAGAGGGAAAATCAGTCGCCTCCATCAAGCGTGAGCAAAGAGATGACAATTTAACAGCCAATTTATTCAGTCTGACGGGTTTGCAATGAATTTCAACCACAATTGCGTCTACAGTAATGCCACTGAAGATTTACCCAATTGTTTATAATGTATACAAGTTTCATAATTAGCAAGAAGTCACAACTAAATTATCTGCAGTTCTAATGACACCCGCTCTAAATAAACGCGTAACCTGGACGAAGCAAATTTACAGACGTATAATGAAGTGCAGATCGCTCACTCATCTAATAAACTGGTTCATTACCACAGTAATATTCCGTGAACGCCTGGGAAAAGTCCTTATGATCCCCAAATACAAATCCAAAGAGGCAGATCTGGCCCAAATCTAATGAATTTTGAGTGCGAGTGCAGATCTAGGGTCGGTTAAATGCATTGTAGCTCAGAACGGATGAAGTCGGGAGACGGACAGAAAAATCCTAGTCCTAGATCAGTGTCCCGACTCTGAGGTCTCGGATCAGTCTGGCCTTTTGACTCGCAGTGGTTCAGGCCAGGATGTGAGCAGGGGATCGCCGATCCGAGATCAGTGCTATTTTTAAAGGCTTTATAAATACAGGCACAGGTGGGGTTGAAGCACAGGCCAGTTTGGCAAAGTCCACAACACTAAGAGCAGACGGTCTAGCTGGAACATACCACAGGTTTAATTTAGCCCCACCGTGGATTCCCTGCTCACCCTGTCACACGGAGCCATGTCACAGCCCAGCCAGGATATCCTTACTGCTGTAGCATCTTTGAGATCATACCACAATCTTTCCTCCTAACTGTGTGTCATTTGCACCCGCTTGTGTTGTGGCTGCAGTATCCATGTCAGAGAGTAACAGGACTTCTCCCGTCTGCTACTTCTGTTCTCTCAGTAAAATTCATTTCATCGGAGTCTTTTATCTTAACTGGCATGCAGCTATGAATAGCTTTGACCAAAAGTTTTATCTGCCAATGTATCTGAAAGTTAATTCAGCCTGGATGTAAAATTCTGCAGAAAAATGTGTCTTGGAATAACTCAGAAATTCCTTACAAATGCACAATGAAAAATACTTCATAATTCTGTCTTTTAATATACAACCGCTCTGCCTCCCCTGCCTATGCACACACACACGCACGCACGCACGCACGCACGCACGCACGCACGCACGCACGCACGCACGCCCACACCCTCTTACACTACAAACCGATCTCAGGATATCCTGGTTCGCAGTGCAAATGTGTTACAAGGGAAGTATACAGTATAGTACTTAGAAAAAACATATAGTTATAAGTTATGTTCAGTCTTCTGCTTAAGATATTAATGAAAAATACAGTTCCAAATGCTGCTGCTTTATTACAGTACATTTTCTTTATCTACAAAGAGCTACAGAGAAGTATGCAAAACCCAGGAGCGAAATTCCTGCTCCAGTTCATGGCATAAACCGGACCAATCTCCTGCGACCAGGTCGATTCTTGGGAGCTCCACGTCTCATGTTTCTGGTATTTGGTACACTCCAATACTTCTCTCCTGCACTCTCCCCTGCTCTTGCTCCTGCTCTCTCTCCCACTCTCTCCTCTTCTGCTCTCTCTGCCGCTCTCTCTCATTCTCTCTCGCTCTCTCCTGCTCTCTCTCATTCTCTCATGCCCTCTCCCGCTCTCTCTCTCCTGCTATCTCCTACTATCTCACTCTCTCCCGCACTCTCCCCCGCTCTCCCTTTCTCTCTCCTGCTCTCGCCTGCTCTCTCTCTCATGCTCTCCCTCGCTCTCCCCTGCTCTCTTCCACTCTCTTCCACTCTCTCCTGCTCTCCCTTGCTCTCCCTCACTCTCTCTCTCGCTCCCATTCTCCCCCACTCTCTCTCGAAGAAAAAAAGAAAAAACCATCATACCAAGCAGTGTGATGCAGGACTGGTCTCCACTCCTAAGAGGTCAATTTTGCTTCCCATTTACTATCTATAAAAACACACCTACTGAGCTGGCAGCGGAAATGGGGGGGGGGGGGGGGGGGGAGCCCTCAAACATTAAAAACATGTGATACCACCCCCCCATTTTCTGTCTACTCAGCACCCCCCCCCCTCCTCCTCACCCCCCGTCCCAGGCTGAGTCAGGAGCTGCCAGCAGCAGGTAGCCCATATAGAGACAGGAAGAGAGCCAGCCATACCAGCCTGGCCTGCACAAACAGTACAACAGCCAGGGGGGGGAATGAGACACTTCCAGACCCAGAATTCTCTGCAGTTCAAACCCGCATAGAGCTCGAGGCGAAGCTGCACTGCGTGCGCCTTTGTCTTGATCGCGGGACAAAAGCACGCTTGTGCTGCGACTCCTCCACGACGCCCCCCCCCCCAAACGCAGGCCTCGGCTAGCGCAGAGCCGCGCTACAGCAGGCCCGCTAACGGCTATGGGCTCAGAGAGCCACGCGCTGCCGTGCTAATGCACCGCACCGCACCGGAGAGGGGCTTCACCACCTCCACACACCCCGGAGACACGCACAGCCTCCTCCTCCCGCTCCAGCTCCACGCGTTTCACTCCTCCCGCTGGAGCGGGGCTGCAGACAGAGCGGGCCTGAGTCCTGCTGAAGGACAGACGCAGCCTGGAGGCCTTTCTCTGTGCGCTCTTTGTTTCAGACAGAAGCCCGTGTCAGAGCTGGAAATGCTTCCCTCATCCTGCAATCTCAGTTTAAAAGCAGGCCTTAGGACAGGAGCCTTAAAACACAAACCACAAGGAGAAAAGGCGGCTCTTTTCAGCCACTGAAAGAAGCACGTCTTACCCAGTACAATATATTCGACTTGGATGAACAAGTAACCTACTTAAGAACTGAAGACACCATATGTAGAAAAACAACAGATCTAAATGAGTATGTTATATATACACTTTATCAAATATTTTTTTTATATGAAACAGCATGTAAGAATAGACTGCTTTTAGCCAATAATAATGATTGGAATGTGCATGATATGAATTGATCGTAATTATAGCTTGATGCGTCTTTGTTGACTTGTTGTTTTTTGATGTCCAAAATGACAGATATGGGCATTTTACATAACCAGGTCAAGGTGAAGCCACAGAACGCATTTAAAATCTTTGAACAATGAGGTCATTTTAATTATTTTCAAAAATAATCAAGCTAATAGTATGCATTCGCTGGTTTAACCAAGGACGGAAACTTTTTAAAAAGTTTTTTTTTTTTTTTTAAAAAGACGAAGAAAAAGAAATCTGTTGAATCAGCCTACACAGTTTGAAATCATGCGTTCAGGCAAACTCTAAACCACTGGGAATTATGTTTGCAGCTGTTCACTAAACTGGCCTGAAACAACCCCAAAATGTATGTCTACACCTGGATTAACTATAGCCTCTCCAGAACGCAACTGCGAAGATGAGTGTAGTGGTGTCTACAGGTTGTAAGCTAACTCCAGTAACCGGACATAGACAGGATATACTACGCACACGACGGGCACAAACGCCAAAATGTCAAGGGTTCAAGTGACCGCAGGACAATATGCGCGTGTGTAGCATAAACCTTTGAAGCAGGTTTTCATAACGTGTCAAATTGCGCGCTTTCAAACGTTTCAGTGGAGACGTACAAGAATCAGTGCATTACATATAAAGCCATACTCGCGGACTTTCTTTTCTCAAATAGTGCACCGTTAAC
Source organism: Anguilla pacifica (assembly GCA_039654925.1). Lineage (NCBI taxonomy): Eukaryota > Metazoa > Chordata > Actinopteri > Anguilliformes > Anguillidae > Anguilla > Anguilla pacifica. The sequence continues at coordinate 48,915,513 of CM077294.1, forward strand.
GTAACTGTGCTAAAATGCGCGGCTTGCTGTGTCCTGCGTTTGCAATTACGCACATAGCAGTGAAAGGCAGCCTATTACTATGTGTAAAAATTCTCTTCAGCTGATTTCACTGTTTTTTAACGAATGCACGTAAACTAGACCCATGTCAGATATTGATCTACCTCTGCTTCTCTCTTCCAACTTCGCTTGGAAAATAGTAATACAAATTATTCAATCTGAAAAAATGTACCCCATAAACATTGTATCAAATTACTTTCAAGAACACGCGATTTCTACAATTCACGTTTATACAAAACTTTACGTATAAATGCACTGGTAGGCTGAAACATTATATGTTTCCAACTTAAGCTAAACACGTCATTAGAGACCATGCACCTCTGCTAGAATATATTGTTTCCGTCAAAGGTTATCTGAAATGTTACATTCAAATTAAGAACAGTGGGAAGCAGACTAACTTGTACATACAAAAAAATGCTCGATAATCAGCGTCAATTCCAAATTGGCCTTGAAATAGACAGCTTTGGTTTGCGGCGTGTGATCCAACTCATTGACTTCAACTGTATCACTTAGGACATTGACAAAATGTTGAAACAAAATAACAAATTGGGAAGCAAGTACAACTGTGGGGTGTTATATCGGAGATGCGCTGACATATGGACACCAGCTAGCTTGCTAGCTGAATAAGGGTGTTGCCCAAGGGAGCAGAGTCTGTGAATGTAACCGGCTAGCATTAATTAGCTAACAAACTAGGAATCAAAGTCCAGAATTTTACTCCCAATTGGGTAATGGAAACATATTTAAAACCAAATTTTAAAAATCTAACTTTGCTAACTTTAGTTTATTCGAAGGCCATAAAAATAAGTCTTCTTAGTTCTTACCCATTCAAGAACTCGAATAAATCCCAATGGCTCCTTCAAAGGTCCGAGGTCGAGACGGAATCCAGACGTTATTTTCTGAAGATAACAAAGTCAGAAAGCGCAACAAAGCCATTTGACTAAATGTCATTTGACATTTTGCTAAATGTCCAGAAATGCAATACAAAAAAATGCACTTCACGTCAACCAAGCAATGCAGCAATTCAAATGAGCTCGCTAGCTAGCTGGCCAGCTATGAAACGTTTCGAAATGTGTAAGTCAGCTCGCCAGCAAGCGTTGGCGAACAAGCTAGCTAGCTACTGTAGATAGCCAAGAGCAAGCACATACCTGAGCTACTCCCTCCATTGCCTCCGTGGTCTATGCTGAAAATACTACTGAATACTACACCAAAGAGCGATCTTACGTGAAAGCGAACAGAATATACTTTCTGGGCGAATATTTCGGCCCCAACTCACTTGGGATGTTCTTTAAGCTAATAATTAACTAGTTGCGTTAGAGATTGCAGTTTTTCCCAAACTTCTGTCAAACTTCTCGACCTACAACGACACACGTGATTCTCAACGTAGAGTTCTTAAAGCGACACGCGGTCGGGGTCGGATGCTCCGAGCTCCACTGTGCGCCTCATATTAGCTTGGCTTGCTCACGTGACTTCTCCAGATCTCGGCATAAGTATTGTAACGTAATGCAAAACAACCCACCAGCCCTGTATGACATCTACAGTTGGCTTACAACTTTAATCTGTTCGAGGTTGTTTGTGTCGCATTATGCTTGACGACTTAAAACATTGCAGATTCGATATAATTTATAATTTCTGCAGCTTTTCAAAAAATAAATGATCTCACTCTTTAGCTACAGAACCATTATCGTGGCAAGCGTTCTATAAATGTATTGGTGCACGTCTACACATGCACGAAATTCATCTTTTCTCTCAGAATGTACTGTTAAGTTTTACACCTCAACCTCCTTTTTTCAAAATTTTGCCTTGATAAGACTGGTCTGAACTTGAAACCTGGTCCCTTTCTCATTTACATCATTTACAAATTGTTCTTTAAGAATTATTTTTATGTATTTTAAGTTCAGAACCACTTTTTGTCACCAATCCATTGTGATGGCACGCAGGGAGTGAACATACACATTAGTGTATAGGCCTAACAGTTAGATCTGAGATATTGAGTTTGAAAGCCATTAATATATACAGAAATAATACTAGAGTTTTAGATGATCGTATATATTTGACTTACCATTGATAAACATACACCATATTTCGACCACTATATGGAATTTAACACTGAATGCCATGTAGGTTGGGGTGTCACAGTGGGTGGGTGGCTGAGGTGGGGGGCAGGGGCAGTGGAACTGATTACCCAGGGCCCCGAGGCAGGGGGGGGGGTGGGGGTGGGGGCTCAAAGGCCTGGACTAAAAAGTTTGCTTTGGTCTACGATTTTAAGGGGCCCCATGGAGACTTCTAATGCTACACCCCTGAATGTAGGTACAGGCTGACTGCAGGTGCTCAATCAACCGGAGGAGCTGCAAGCAAAAAAGGTCAAATCTGCTGACTTAAACCTTCCTTCCTTTCTTGGGTGATGCTATGGCCAGTTATGCATTTCCATGCAGGGCTGTCAGCCATTTTTGGCTCTGGCATGGTCAGAAAGTACTCCCAAGTCATAGCGTAAGACACTAAGGTGAACGAACAGTTTGTTAGCAACATGTTATGTTCAGTAGCTCCATGAAATTGTTGTTAAATCAGGTCCATTATGGTGAACCTGGGATATTATGGTTTGTGAATCATTTTGGTAAAAGCAAAGGGTGTTATTATTATTATTATTTATTTATTTTTTTGTGATGTTGATGGGGTTGAGGGTTGTGTATTATTCTCCTCAGACCCAGAAATTCATTTTTGCATGAGAGACACAAGCCTCTGGTCAGTGTCTCAAGAACCATATACTGTATTTTACTATGCTGAAAGATAGATTTTCACTGCAACATGTTTTTGTCACCCAAGACATTTGTATTATGTCAAAAAATGTAAACACTTAAATCTTTCTTTCTGCCAGGTTTCAGGAGGTTATTGCTTTTAAAAATTAAAATCAGCAAGTGGCGCCCTCTTGTGGCCAATTACATGGTAATTTAAAAACGTCGCCCAGGTTCAGAAAGGAATTTTCGAAAGCTGTACGAGGATTTTGAGAGGTCTACTTGGAGAGGCTGCATTTTTGTGCTTGTTTTCAAAGGCCACGGCCTAGATTTCTGCTCCATTCAGCACCAGGCTGTGAGCTAGCTTAAGCATTACATATGCGACAACATTAATACAGCTAATCACATTAATCTACATATTTAAATATGGCTTGAAAAAAATTACAAGAAAATAAATAAATACAGCTAGGACTGCCGCATTAAAAGAGGATTTTCTGGATTTGACTAATTTAATAGCTCAGAACACCCAAACTACAGTGTACCAAGTTGTCCTATGTCCTTGGAGTATTAAAAAGTTGGACGAGTTGATATAGGTTTATAATAAAATGATGCATAGCAGCTCTTTTGAGAGTTTTAGATTCTGTTTCAACAGATAACATGGTTGAATGATTGACAGCTACATAGCAAATTATGTAACAAAGTGAAGAACTGAAAAGTGTCTGCGTATTGTATAATCAACAAGTTCTATTATTACCTGATTGAGTGCATATAATACTTGAAAATGATTACTTGTAGTTTTATATAATAATCAACTTGTAGAATGTGTTTTCGAGACTAGAGGTCTGTATCTCTACTCTTTCACTTTTAACAGAGAACAAAGCTTTGCCATCCAGACAAACCTGAAATTTTCACTCTTGCTGAAGTAAGGTGATCGGAGCTTAAAAGTTGCTTACACAACAAGCATCAGAAGCATCTGACAGTAGTAGTCCTGCATATCTTTGGACATTGTCATCATGCCATATTGTAATTGTACTAATACCTGTAATGTTTTGGGAATATATTTACTGTTTCCAGTTTGCAAATGAACGATAGGCTCTGATGTCCTGCAACATAAAGTTTTGGCATGCTCAGGATTCAGTGGCAAACCTTGTACAAATCACAGTAAAATGTCCAGTGTTAATTCAGCTCTAATCAATTGGGACCATACGTACTTTGTAGGAGTTGATGTGAGACCCAGACATTGATGCATTTTCAAGCCTATGTTGTATGTACTGTAGACATTCTGAGTAACAGTAGAAAATGTTTCAGTCCAAATATGTTGCTAAAATATAGCAAGGAACTGGGAAATGTTGTTCTAAACTGAATGGCAAAAATGGTGTGGCAAGAATGCCTGAAAAGAAATGTTGCATTTTTGCAAAACTTGGTCTCAAAGGGTTAACAGTGAACATTTTACTGTGATTGCATCAAGAACTAGTGCTTCAGCTGGTCATGCCACCCTGAAGTTAGACATTATTTTTTGGGCTTCCTAACTGCTGTTGAAACCCAGTCCCAGCCCTTGTTGCGCTGCCAACCTTCGGCTTGCCTGTCTGCTCTTGTTCCTTCTCCCTCCTGCCCGCTGAATGACCACACCTTGTGCTCTGTGACCACGTGTTACACGAGTAACATTATAACACCACAGAATGCATATTCAAACCCGTCTGCTCAGGAGAAGAACGGCCATCACGTGCATTTGATTGGCTAGTTTCGCCTTAGCCTCAGTAGCTGATTGGCTAGCCTCAGTAGCTGCATTCAGGGCAGGAAAACTGATGTCTGGGTGTAGTGGGGATGTGTGAAAGGGTGCTAATTTCTACTAGGAGCACCTTCAGGGGTGAGCGTGGGACATCCTGAAGTCACAGCTTTCAGGGGTGAGCGTGGGACATCCTGAAGTCACAGCCTTCAGGGGTGAGCGTGGGACAGCCTGAAATGACAGCAGGAGAGATGTTGTACAAGATAATGCTGATTAATCATGACTGTCTGGTATCGTTTCATATATGTTTGTTAGAATTCTGTTACTTGGCTGTACATATAATATGTTTTGTATTGAACATGTGAGTGTATGTGCTAAGTAATATGAGGTTAAGTCAGCAAAAAGTTTCATACTCCGTGTGCAAATAAGAGTTCATATGAATTCAAGTTTGGGTTAGGAAGCTGTATTGACCCAATAGTGTTCTTCCTTCATATACAAAAAAACAATGACAGTCCATTTGGACAGGTCATTTGCAAATATAACATCACCCTCCATTGCCAAGTTTATGACAAGCAAATCCTGCAGTGAAACCAGTCTTAGAGAAGGTTTCACTGAGTGACTCAGTATGCCTTCCTGTATTTCTTCCTGTATTTCTTCCCTAAGACTGAGCTGTTGTAATTCACTGTGCTCTTGCATCAGCTGTAAATCTTTATCTTGCTCGCAGCTAAAATGCTACACCGAGGCTCTAGAACTGAGAAAAACCAACATATTACCTAAATCCTTCCCTCCCTACCCTGGCAGTCAGGTGATTTTCATCATTTAAGGTTAACTAATCACATACAGAGCACTTTATGCTTTAGCCCCAGCCAATATTGCTGAGCTCTATCACGTTATGAACAGAACTGCGGCCTCAGTCAGGGCCCTTCTGACTGTTTACTGGGCCGATCTGAGATCTATAGGTGACTGGACCTCAGCCAACAGGGCCCCCAGACGCTGGAGCAGTTTGCCCAAAGACCTAAGACAGAGAAAATTAGTCTTCTTCAGAAATCTAACAACCAGATTTTATTTAGTATTTCTTATCATGCGTGTCCCTACCTGTAGGGCAGTTTGCATCTGTAACTTTTATAAAATGGCTTTCAACTGTTATGTTGTTTTGAGTTAATTTCGTAATTTGTATACTTTTTATTGTGTGTGCATTATTACACTGTGAAGCACGTTGGGCCTGTTTTGAAAAGTGCTTCATAAAGTATAATTATTAGCATCTCCCCAAGTCATCTTTTCTATGTTGAGTCTGAGATTACTTCCTGACTTAAACTGCTGATTTTTAATTGTGATTGCAGTGCGGTCCCTCTCAGCTGGAATCCAGCAGCTGCCTGTGAGCAGGATCAGGGGAACTGTGTGATAAGAGTACAGCTGGATTGCTGGTTTGACAGATGATGAAGTGATGTTGGTACAGTTGCTCTCAAGCACCCGCAGACATAACAAAGGTACATGATAGGAGTGTTTTTAGGCAAGCCGTGGACTGCACTGCCTGTCCCAGTTCACAGAAATCGTATTCACCTTTCTAAATTGATGCTTACTAAGTAATCCATGATTTTAAAAAAAAGAGAATGCCAGTGTGGTTTTGTGGTTTGCTGAGAACTTTTTTTTATTTTCACCTCAGGTTCCTGGACAGTAAATCTTATTCAGCAGTCTTGGTTTGGTCCTTGTGCAGTAGAACTGAGTTCTGAATTAACTGCGGCTTAAAAGCATGAATACTTTCCCCACAAATCAGTGCAAGACAGATCAGTCCAGGGCTAACCAACCAATGTATTTGAGACATTGGCCTCTGTATTGACAGGGGGAAAAATCATTTGAAATATTGTTTCAAAAATATCTATTTGTTTATTTTAGATGTTGTCCTTTGGATGGGACGTTACACCAACGTGCTAACTTTCTGTGGTCACAAAAAATACAATCCTAAATTTCCTGGGCACTTATTTTTCAAAAGTGCATGAATGTTCCCTGCTCAACTTAAATAAAGGTAGAAATAAAATATAAAACATAATTCAAGCTCAATCAGCGGCCTCTATAGACAGACGGCTATATTACACTTTTATTATTATTTTATTTATTTAACCTTCTCTTAACCAGGGTAGTCACACTGAGATTGACATCTCTTTTGCAAGTGAGCCCTGGAGCCAACATGTCTTTCCAGATCACCATTATATTGGTCAAAGACAGTCATGATAATGAGAAACTAACCTATAAACTAGACAGTTTAGATTTTACTCATGCTGAAATATTTAAAGTGGCATGGTTGTGATATTGTAAATAGTTAAAAACATTTTCCATATTCATATATAGTATTGTGTATTATGCCCATATATACATGTAATACCGGTTTGCCTGTATTGGTGGCAAGGTAATGTGTAGTGACAGAGATGTAGAAAATGATGACATTACGAAATCTAGCGCTCACCCCCCCGCCCCCCCTCCCTTGCCAGTCTTGTTTGTGTCTGACCTGGAGCGAGAGCTAGCTCTCACCCCCCCGCCCCCCCTCCCTTGCCAGTCTTGTTTGTGTCTGACCTGGAGTGAGAGTTAGCTTTCACCCCCCCGCCCCCCCCTCCCTGGCCAGTCTTGTTTGTGTCTGCCCTGGAGCGAGAGCTAGCGCACCCCTAGCGCATCCACACCCACACAATCAGCACAGGCAGCTTTCAGTCACGTCTTAGGGGAATACAGGCCCCCATTGGACAGGGACGCACCAGCTGATGCTCCTCTGGAGCCACAAAGCAGCCGGAGCACAAGGGACAAGGGCCTCTTTGTTCTTCACCTTTTGTGAGTCGACTCGGCCGATTTGGGGCGGGGGGGTTGTTGGGGGGGGGGGGGGGGGGGGAGAGGTGCGTGGGCCTGGGCCTGGGTGGTGTGATCTGGCATTGTCTTCGTACTGGAATGCTGTACAAGAGATCACCTTTCGTCCCAGCAGAAGCGAGTGAAGAGCCCGGCATGGGGAGAGGGTGGTTGCCACAGGTAACCCGTCTCCATGGAGGACCTTGACATGGAGCAGGTGGGAGGAGTGCTACCTGTGCATGCCCTCGGCCAGCTCACCAATCAAGGCTTTGGGTTTACTGCCTGTCCAAAAATGACGCCAGTCTCCATGCCGACTAATAAACAATAGGAGGAAACACAAAGTGGCCAGGGTGCATCGCGATAAGAAAGCTCTTGGTGAAAGCCGATTAAAGTTGATGAGGGTTCGGGAAAGAGGATGTTCAGAGTCCAGGCTCTGAGAGACCTGTGGTCTAACAAGTTTTCTGAGAACATAGCGGTTCAGTTTTTTGGGAAACAAAATCAGATCAAGATTTTTAAGATGGTATAACAAGAGAGTACCCTATCACTGTTTTGTGTTGTTCTGAAACAAGAGCAAAGTTTTCAAACTTTGCTCGAACAACATAATTTTGAAGATAAATACGTTTTTTTTTTTTTTAAATCAATGCCAAGAGCACAATCGCCTGAAGAACTTGATGAACATGACCGTAATGTCGGTTGGGGTGAGTCCCCAGGTTTAACTGCGAGGTTATGACACATTCATTAGACCCTAACTGCTACATGCCAAGTGTGTTTAAAATACCGATGCCTGTAAAATGACTCTTTTTTTAGATGTCGGTAAAATTTGAAAACGCTCCTTCAGATTCCAGAGAACTTTCAGTGAAACATGTTACAGCAACTGACCGAAACGTACAACCATATGGCAGCCAAATTGTTGGGAATATTGTTGAAAATAGATGTTCTTTTTGGAAAATGGGAAGACTTTGGCCGGCGCCTTAGAGGGCTTTTGGCCTGGGCCTGCAGTGTCTATCAGGCCTGCAGTGCTTTTCCTGGGCAGGTTATTCCAGGAGAAGTTCACAGCTCGTCAGTGATGTGCCAGCTGGACTGAGGGTGGAGCCAGCTGCCAGAGTGACCCCCCCACTGCCCAACCCCCACCACTAAGGGGACCTTTTTATAACCGCATGATTTACAGTCACGGGTGTGGCCATGCACTGAGACCCCCCTGCCCCATCACATGCACGCTGTAATCAGGAGCAGCAGCATCTGATTCCCACACACCAGTGAGGGGGCCGTGGATAATCGGCAAATCTCATTTCGGTCGGAAGCGAACAAAGGCCATCCTTATGTCACCGCACATTCAAATCTAGAAGCCAGAAGCAAACGGGACGGATTCTCGATGCATCTGGGTCCTTCTTCATACAGGGTAGATCCAACTTTCTCTCCATGGTCTCTATTTGTTATCCATAACCTAATAAAGGCCATGATTTTTTTAAGCACCAGAACTCTTGACGGGAATGTGGCCATGTTATACCTTAACATTAACTTTCTGTCTGTTTTAATTTATTCTGCTTTCTTGTTTCACCATCAGTGTAGTTATACACAAGGTTATCTGTCTTGTTTAAACCTGGTTCAAATACTTTATTTGAAATACTCAGAAATACTCTTTGAAACACTAATACTCTACACCAATAAAATTCCTGTGAACAACTATAAAAGTTTGCCAATATTCAGAACTAAATATTTATTTCATGTAATTAATTTAATGTCTTGGTTGGTCTTTGTACAAATTGCATGTCTCAGATAGTTTTTGTTTAAATTTCTTGCCAAATTATCTCACTGTATCCACATAAACCCAACTGCAAGTGGTCAGATGACTTTTAAAAGTTCAAAACTTCTACACGAACAGTCCTTACTGAGGGCTGCTTCATGACAGGATGGGACAGAACCAAATCACGGAGCAAAATGTGTGTGTGTGTGTGTGTGTGTGTGTGCGTATGTGTGTGGGTGAGTATGTGTGAGCATGTGTGTGTGTGTGTGTGTGTGTGTGAGCGTGTGTCTGTCTGTGTGTGCGTATGTGTGTGGGTGAGTATGTGTGAGCATGTGTGCATGTGTGTGTGTGTGTGCGTATGTGTGTGGTTATGTGTGTGGGTGAGTATGTGTGAGCGTGTGTGCATGTGTGTGTGTGTGTGTGTGTGTGTGCGTATGTGTGTGGGTGAGTATGTGTGAGCATGTGTGTGTGTGTGTGTGTGTGTCTGTCTGTGTGTGCATATGTGTGTGGGTGAGTATGTGTGAGCGTGTGTGTGTGTGTGTGTGTGTGTGTCTGTCTGTGTGTGCGTATGTGTGTGGGTGAGTATGTGTGAGCATGTGTGCATGTGTGTGTGTGTGTCTGTCTGTGTGTGCGTATGTGTGTGGGTGAGTATGTGTGAGCATGTGTGCATGTGTGTGTGTGTGTGTGTGTCTGTCTGTGTGTGCGTATTTGTGTGGGTGAGTATGTGTGAGCATGTGTGCGTGTGTGCGTGTGTATGTCTGTCTGTGTGTGCGTATGTGTGAGCGTGTGTGCATGTGTGTGTGTGTCTGTCTGTGTGTGCGTATGTGTGTGAGTGAGTATGTGTGAGTGTGTGTGCATGTGTGTGTGTGTGTGTGTCTGTCTGTGTGTGCGTATGTGTGTGGGTGAGTATGTGAGCATGTGTGTGTGTGTGTCTGTCTGTGTGTGCGTATGTGTGTGGGTGAGTATGTGTGAGCGTGTGTGCGTGTGTGTGTGTCTGTCTGTGTGTGCGTATGTGTGTGGGTGAGTATGTGTGAGCGTGTGTGTGTGTGTGTGTGTGTCTGTCTGTGTGTGCGTATATGTGTGGGTGAGTATGTGTGAGCGTGTGTGCATGTGTGTGTGAGAGAGAGAGAGAGAGAGATCACATACTGAATTTCAGGACTAAGGTTTTGAAAGCCCTTTCTTAGGGGTGTACTGGGCAGCTTTGTTTTCTTTATGCCAAGGTTAATTTCACAAACTTCCTCGAGCGTGTTTCTGATTCAGTGTGCCATACCCGATAAGAACAACATTTATGAGCACGCTACGCCGATATGAATCACACTGATCAACCCTCTGCGGTATAACAGACTGCAATCGGAGTAATGACCCTGGCCTATATAGCAGGCTGACCCACAACACATAAATGTAGATAAGCAGCACTAACTGTTGTGCCCTGCCTGACGCAAGGCTATCACGGTTTGTTTTGTTTCTGGAGGTTTTCAGCGCTCAAACTCTGCACATCACATTCCGCAGGTAACCCATGAAAACACACCGTGTGCCCTAAATGACAACAGTGCCCAGCTCAAATGTAAAACGGCGCAGCTCAAATGTAAAACAGGGTGTAGCTAAAATGTAAATGGCAGTGCTTTGGGTTTGGGATTCAGACACATAGTCGCCATTTTCCACACTTCTGCTCACCACAACCGGGGCTATTGATGATTAACAGTTAAAGGAAGAGGTCACTCCGTTCCTGGGTTTTTAAATATTATGCCAGTTTGAGTGTCTGTTTCCCATTGGACCAGACAGTTTTGGTGTACAATGAAGGATATTTAGATACTTACAGAAGCTTCTGGTGACCTGCATAATACAATAGCAGGCAAAGGGGATTGATCGTGTTTTAAAGCAAGAAAGTGTCCTTTAAGTAACTTCAAAAGCGACATGATGTTTCCTGAGGAGGCCATATATATAAGGTGATTAATTTAATTGCGTTTATTCGGAATTTCTGCCTGTTTTAATATCGTTCCAGCACTTTCTGCTCAGTACCACAAGCTCTTCACTCCTAAAGACCCGTGTAGTAATACTGATATTAGCTCCAATTAACTAATAAGATTAAGCAGTGAACCATCAATTTAATGGTAAATCCCGTTTGTTTTTACAGTTTGGTGACACTGCGAGTATCCGGGATTTCCTCGTTCATAATCTATCACGGCGCCAGGGGGTGGGCAGGTGTTCAATCCCGTTTGGATACGTCTCCTGTTACCTTACTGTATACTTATGGTTTCTCAGAAAACACAGTGTAATCTTTCCTGTGACACTTGCCGACTTCAAACACTAGAGGTACCCCACTCAGACAGACACGCCACATTGTTCATTTGACCTAAATTGCTTGGAAGTGTGTTAGCTTGTGTTTCATAATCGAAGTGCTCTCTGTGAATCCGTCTGGAGGGAAGGAATGCGTTTTTTTTTTCTTTTTTTTTTTTTGCACGTGTACGAGCTGGATGATTTCGCCACAAATCAAGGTTAGGAATGAAAGCCATGCTCTTATGAATACATTTTAGTTTAAACTAAAGCTACTTTCATGAAGACAAATTGAGGCACCTCGGAGTATTTACTCAAGATATACACTCCAAATACGGTAGACTGCAACACATTTTTTAAAAGTGCGACTGAATTTATTAGTTATTTATTGAACGGGATTTTTTTTTCATGAAAAGCATTGGCTCAACTTTTAGTCTGTATTTGTCACAATGTGTTCTTTAAATATATTTTTATCTGCTTTTATTAGTTATTATATGCAGAGGTGTGCATGTGACAGGATATTTAACCTGGGGACCCAGTGCCTGATGTTCTCTGGGTCCGGGTGCAGAGCTGGTCTTGTGCCGCTGTCCGTTATTGCTCAAGTTTGCACTGTGTGGGTACCAAAGGACCGTACATTGAGTGAATTTCATATATTGTTCCCAGGCATTAGCATATAGGCGACTTATCCATTTAGAGAATCCTGTTTTTTAGCTTTTGAAAATCTTAATTTTGTTTCAAATAGGCTAACAATGGAAATATGTAGAATAATATACATGCATAAATCATAGCAGTCAATCAAAATAACACAACGTTGAATGAGTGGGGACGGGTCTCACTCAACCAAGCTTGACTTCTCTGTGACAGACACAGAAAATATACATTTCGCTTCACTTGGACTCAAACCAATCAGAAAAAAATCAATGCTGGAGTCAGAGCTGTAGCAGCCAATCTCCGCCTCATACCTGTAAGAGGCGTGGCTTTTCTAGAGATAATATGAGAAATTCTCCCAAAGAAATAGAAGACTCGAGACTTAAAGGCTTACTTGGCTTATTTCAAAAATGTGCATTTGACAGGCGTTTTTGAACACAAATGGTACTGACGTTTAGAAAAGAACTGATCCAGTTTTACGCACAATACGCAGACCGAATGCGAAACTAGGCGCGCACCTCTCTAAACAGCTTTGCGCCTTATCTCGTTATGCTTACATCGGTCGGAACCAGTTGAACTGCGTTGTGTGCTTGTGTTGTCATAAGACGCGCTGCAATAGGGAGCGACAACTGGGTTGTCTTTATGGACATTTAGCTTTGGCGTCTGTGTGAACTTCGGCAGCACGGCGAACATGGGAGGCATGCGGCACTGCGTTTTACTCGTGCTGCTCCATTTAGCGCTCGCTTTAGGTTTTCAGGAGAGAGCCAGCGTCGCGGACAATGCACATTCAACATTTGTAAAGAATCTACAAATAGAAACTGTTCATAGTGTTAGTCGGAGACTGGCTGAGGTATGGCCCTTTTCCTCAAGTACACACAAAGTTACCAAAAGAAGCGCGGATCAGGGAGGAGACAGCTGTAAAGCACTTCAAGGATACGATGACAGGTTAATCAACAATACCCATATGGTAAGTAGCCTAAACCCTGCAGCTTCGACCGCAGCCGCTTTACCGGTTTCACGTCGGGCTGAAACATTGCAGCTGATTCTATCGGCATCGGTTTCGGTGTAGCCTATGCTTCTGAATGTTGTTGTGGAGTCTGATGTTCAATGTTGACGGGTACCTAGATTGATGGAAGAAATATCTAAATAGATTAAATATTTGTTACTGACAAGCTATTGGTTTTTAACTAATAGACTTTATCCTAAAATAAAGTAGCCTGGTCTACTTTGAATGTGTTAGCCTACCCTAATTTGTTAAGCAAGTTTTTTTCGCTAGACGTCGAAGAAAGCTGCACCTCTGACCCAAGCTCCTGGTAATAAAACATTGCGGCGGTGATGTTATTAGCTGCACTCCATTTTAGTGAATTACAGGTGCACACACAGCAGCCATTTGTCCTCTACTTAATTTAATAGGGAATTACGCATTACAGCGTGTTGTTTATTTACCGCGCTTGTTCCGGAACTTTTAACAGTTACTTTGGAAACATTATTCACATTATTTTGTAACTTTATGTAGTTGTATACATTCATGCCATCGTGCCCCGTTTCCTTCTAGTGCTACTACGTGGGAACTGAGTGGCTTTAATGCTGTTGGCGTTTATGCTGGTAAAACTCGCTTGTAAAACGAGTCATGTGGCAGGACAGCCACACCTGCAAGAACTATCGTATCCGCATTATCTAAAAAAAAAAACTTTTTTTTTTACCTAAGCCATTTCAGAAAGCAGTCTTTTCATATCAGATTGACAGTCTTTGGTTATCCACAGTATTTTTTCTGTTTTGCAAGTGTTGGCAGAATTCCACTGTCTTGCAGAATGGGCTAAAACCGGGATAACAATTCTTGAAACTTGTGTTTCCTGAAATGTATGGAAAGTTGAACAGAAAGTAAAAAGGCAAAAAGTACTAGTTTAAGTGTGTTTGGATTTTTCTGGTTGACTGGAGTTTCTGTGCTTCTTATCTGCAGTAGATTCTGGTGGGTAACATGAGTTTCTGGTCTCAGTGTTATTTTACAGTCCTGAAAATCCATTTCAGAAGGTGCATCAGATTGGAATGTTTCTGCATTAACAGTAAGAAGATAGCACTGTAAAAATGAGAGTTTGGAGTATCTGGAGATTCTACTTTGGCCTCACGAGATTCGTTTTTTCATACGATAGGAATTGTATTCTGTCTCTATCGGAGGTCCTATCTTGGGACATTCTGAGTTTGCTATTGAACAGAACACTGTTAGGGGTGTGTGTTTTTGGAGAATGAAGCTGGGCCAGATATCTCTGCCCTGCCAAAGATGCCACAAGTCACACTTTCCAAAGAGTTTATCAGGGAAACAATAAGAATAACATATGCACACGACACTGCTAGTGAACTCTTTTTAACAGGAGTTTGGGGGGGGGGGGGTACCAGGTTGGTCTTGTCCATGGTGTTACTCTTTGTAAGGTAAATGCTCGGCTGGGTTATGATCTCAGTGAACATTTCACAGAATAACCCACAGGTATTTAAAGAACGTATTCACGGTGTCTTTTTCAAAACTGAATTGACACTCAGTGATTCTCCATGGTGGGGTGTCCAGTCTGTACCAGTGCAAACTGTGGGCAGGTGCTCCGGCAGTTAGCGATCGGTTCTGGTTTTGTCCAGTGACAGGAGGGTCAGTGACAGTCACCTGGGATGACAGTGTCTCATTACTTGCTGGCCGTCCCCACTGTAGACTGGGCACCCGCAAGTCCTGTTGCGCTCCATGTGATGTCACTTCCTCTCACTTACGTGTGGGTGAAACCAAAATTATTAGTTAAAAAAAAAAAAACTCAGGGATTGCTTAGCCATAAGTATTTCTGATCCTCCTGGTAGAGATAAGACTATTGTGACATCATCGTTATCAGTAAAAAAAAAAAAAAAAAGAAAACAAAGTGGAACCAATCATGGAGTATTTTGGAAATAACCAACAGACCAACACCAACTGTCATTGGCTGATGCCTGGCGGAAGTATATTTGCCTGTGACCGTTTGTTTTGTGTTGTCGGTTGTTGCAGATGTACTTTGTTATTGGTGGAGCTCCACTGATTTTTACATGCAAGGTGATGCCAAAGCTGTCCTATCTCTAAATAATCATCCCTGTATATAACGAGGAAGGACGCGGCTGTTTGTTTGAGTCCTTGGTTGCTCTTCCGCGTGACTCTGTTTACCTAATTGAATTTGTGTGCATGTGTCGTTGCTAGGGTTCCATGCATTTCAGGGCACTGAACGTGTTGGTAACAGGAAGAGAATGCATAGGGCTATTATTGATGTTGGCTAAACATTTATTTAGGTATATATAATGTTAAATGCAGAAGTATTGGGACAGTCAATGAAAAAGGCTGCAATTCCTATGTGGTTCACCTAAAATGGATGTAAATACCCTCAAATTAAATCAGACAGTCTGCACTTTAACCTCATATTGCATTTAATGCATTTCAAATCCAATGTGCTGGGTAAAATGGATGCAATGTAAATGCTGTGTAAAAAAAAGGTTGTGTAAGTCACTCTCAGATAAGAGAATCTGCTAAATACCTGTAATGTAATTTAATTTAATGTGCTAGAGTACAGAGCCAAAATGACAAGATGGTGTCACTGTCCAAATACTTACAGACTGCACTGTGTGTGAGTGTGAGTGTGTGTGAGTGTGTGTGTGTTGTGTGTGTGAGTGTGTGTGAGTGTGTGTGTGTGTGTGTGTGTGTGTGTGTGTGTGTGTGTGTGTGAGTGTGAGTGTGTGTGAGTGTGTTGTGTGAGTGTGTGTGTGTGTGTGTGTGTGTGAGTGTGTGTGTGAGTGTGTGTGTGAGTGTGAGTGTGAGTGTGTGTGTGTGTGTGTGAGTGTGAGTGTGAGTGTGAGTGTGAGTGTGAGTGAGTGAGTGAGTGAGTGTGTGTGTGTGTGAGTGTGTGTGAGTGTGTGTGTGTTGTGTGAGTGTGAGTGTGTGTGTGTGTGTGTTGTGTGTATGTTTGTAGTTGGAGATGAAGATGTTCACAGTTTCCCACTCCTCCATGCTTTGGCTGAGCTGTGTGCAGCTTTCCTGCAGCTTTGGACTGAGATGCTGAACTTTGGCTGAGCTGTGTGCAGCTTACCTGCAGCTCGGCCTCTCCCCAGGGTGTGCCTTTAATTGTTTTATTCGCTGGGCAGCTACCGGGGTGAAACTGCTTGGGTGTCATTGATCCAGCAGTAGGAAGAAGAAGAAGGGAAAAAAGAAGTGAAGAATTTTTGCCCTTTTGCTTCAGACTTGACTTAGATGTGCTGCTACCGGCCTGTTTTCTCCCGACCACTGTGGGGATCTGTGGAAGCCATTTAAGAGTTTGTAATCTATCAGAACGGACTGGTGGATTTCAGAAAATTAGTGTTTATTTGGGGGGAGATTTTTCTCATTGATTGATATTGATTCAAATTTAATCGCATTTAATCACATGCTCTTCTGTACACCGACTCTGCAACTGCGTACTTTGGCCGTCATTGATAGATATTAATCCAGAGGTGATCGTGTTATTTATACAAATGCATTTCTTCCATGGCATCCAAAGCTGCGATATTGCCGTTCTTCTGCTTGTTGTACATTGAAAATGTAAAATATTAACTGCAGAGCCCAGTGATGCCAGGAGTGTAGTCATGTTGATACCGTGCTAAATGGTGCAGTTGATAAGGGCAAAGTGTGGGTGGAGCAGAAGGCTTAATTAGCGAAGAACCAGCCGATGTTTGGCTTCTATTTTAACTCTATTTTTTATCACACTCCCCCATTGTTACTGAGAAACCTGACAGATAAACATTTTTATTTTTTATATTTTCAGAATGCTTGACTGGAACTAATTGTGTATATAATACATTTTAAAAATTGGCTTGTGGAGTCAATTTCAGCTGCAACTGATTGTCTAATCGCAGAGCTTCTTGTGCTGATTGTCCAATCAGAGAGCTTCTTGTGCTGATTGTCCAATCAGAGAGCTTCTTGTGCTGATTGTCCAATCAGAGAGCTTCTTGTGCTGATTGTCCAATCAGAGAGCTTCTCGTGCTGATTGTCCAGTCAGAGAGCTTCTTGGAGTGATTGTCCAGTCGCCCAGCAGGCCACATAAAGATAAATCGCTTTGTGACTATAGGGGAAATGTTTTACAGCCTCGGTTCAGGTTGACATGGAAAAGACAGACCGACACTGTGTTACAGCTGTAAATACTGCCAGCCATTTAGGAATGATCAGAAATAAGGAAGTAAAGGTGGGAACAGTGTGAGGAAAATGAGCAGTGAGTTCAGACATCAAGAAGCTGGACACGAAAGAGAACGTTCGTATCTCGAGTGCCTTCCTTTTTAAACAAACTGCCCCTCTGTGCAAACGAACGTAGCCTGTTGAGGTGTGTAGGTGGGCCTTCGTTAAGAGCTCTGCTAAGCAGACGAACGGTGAGAAAGAAAGTGGTTTCCGTGGACACCGGTAGGCGAGGGAGGGACCGGGGTAACTCTGACAGGCTGCGATGCGGTTCGACCGGTCAAACCTGCGGCATCTCTGCGGTGAATGGGAACTGAACTGAGGGAGAGTTCTGGAATCCCACGAGTGTGGATTTGGGTCAGTCAGCTGGTGCTCATTCTGTGTCAAACCGGCCAATCAGCTCACTCCGCCCGCCGAATGACACTAGTACTCATGAATTATGCATTTGATTCGTCTGTTTCTTTGTTTCCCTGTTCACACTTGTTCTGTCATGGTTATGGTTCTTTGAAAAACCACGCACTCCACCCTCTCCATAGAATTTGTTTGATTATGCCACACCCATTCGGTTCGCTGACAGGAGTGGCTTAAATGACTGATACTATCATGTACTAAAATATACTATATACTAAAAATAAAAGGCTTAATTTTTTTCAAATTCTTTGGTATATTTGTTGATTGTGTGCAATAAATTCTGTTAACTATGTTTTTGTAGACCTAAAGATGTTTTTAGTTCTGTAATAAATAATTCATCTTTTGTAATAAATTATGAATCTTTTTTTAAATCATTTTTAAATCGAAAAGGGGTTGAAAGTATGTTTCTGACTTCCTATTCTGGAAGTGTATCTTATATTTGACACTAGTTTTCGTATGAAACTGATACTTAAATGTGGGTCATGGTAATCCCTTTCGATTGGAATTGCCGACGTGTAATCTATCTACCCAGAACCCTCTCTGTTACTGTGCAGAGATGGTCTCTGACTAGCCTGGAGGTAGCATTTTGTTACGGCCATTTTCCATCCCCTAACACACGCAGGTGACCTTTAAGGTGAGGTTGTCCATTCAGGTTGAGGCCTGTGAAACTCTAACCGGGAGGTGGGACCTACAGCGCCTCTTGGGGCGTCTCTATCCAATGGCGGGGCTGCGTTTCTGAAGCTCACTTCCTGGTCTTGTTGAGAGACGTTGCTCACTACAGCCAGTGCGGTTAGCTCCAGTACCGGTCTCTGAGCCACCCATTTTAATGTAAGTCAGTGGTACCAATATGGTCAAAATAGTCAAGAATTTTATTCCCCAATAAATTGTAATTGTAATGGGTGTTTTTTTCTTTATCCAATGTCTCCCCATATGCTGATTTGTTAAGTTATTGTGCTATTTGGACCAGACGGTAATATTTTGTGGACCAATCAGGGACAGTTTGGCTCTGGCTCCAATTTGTACAACATGGCAGCGCCCACAAACTACACTTCCCAGGCTTCAAAGCGCTTTTCACCGAGCCCATGCAGGGTCACTGTGACTTTGTTCATATTTTATGACACTCTATGGTCCCCACGCCCAGCAAGGGAAGTTAGTTCTGGGTAAGCTCTTCTCAGTCTCAGACTGTTCTGTTCTCAGAAGAGATCTCAGAGGTGGTGTGTAGTTAGTCAAATGGTTTTCATGGCTTCCTGGTGTAATGGGTGGTTGTGTCACTAACAATGTAGGTTACATGACCTGGGCACGTGCCATTTATGTTTGTATTATTTTTATACTCACATTTGGATGTAGACAGAATGTAGACAAGGCGTTTCCTGAAAGCTAAGTTATATAAAATGTTGATAGCAAATGTATCATAGGCAACATAACAGATACATTTGTGTATGCTGCATATTGTATATGCAGTGAGTGCCATAATGTTTGGGACAAAGACATATTTTTATTGATTTGGGACAAATTACATCACTGGTGTTTTTGAACAGTCAGGTGTGTTCAGTTGCTTCATTAGTGTAGGTATGAGAGAGCTTTCAGTATCTAGTCTTCATTCTAGCTTTCTGATTGCCTTTGGAGTCTGTTATTGGCGTTTGTCAACATGAGGACCAGAGCTGTTCAAATGAATATCAAGGAAGCCATTATGAGCCTGATAAATAAGGAAAAAAGAGTCAGAAACATATGCCAAAGCTTTGGCTAACCAAAACCGACCGTTTGGAGCATCATTAAGAAGAAAGAGCACTGGTGAGGTCAGAAACCACAAAGAACTTGGTAAAACCCTACGGCACTCACTGTTATAAACTAATTATACTTTGCGGCTGCTTGTTTTATGCATCAACATCAACTATTAAATCAGGCCATATGACAGAAATACTCTAATTTGAAATTGCAGACGACCCAATTCTTGCAACCAGGGAATAAAATGAACGTAAACAACTCGGCTGGGCTTCCAGCAGTTTCAGCTGTTCGCTGTATACACCCTACTGCGAATAATATTAATATCTTAGTAAAATAGCAATAAACAAACATCTGTCTGTTTCGAGTGAAGAATTGGGAGGGGAACGTGCACACCCCCATGTTTCTTTGCTTGGTCTGTCAAAAAAAGAGAGAAATGACAGAGCAACTGAAAAGCAGGAGGACTGAATAGAGATGTACAGTCATTACAAACACACAAACATTCAACCGTTTACCTGTCTGTACGCTCCTCAGCCGTGAACGCCTTTCTGCAGACTTGGGCCGTGTCCAAATCGGAACACTTGCGTACTATTGAGTATACAAGTTGTAAACTAATTGTATGTTAACTTGTGTACTCAGTAGTAGGCAAGTACACTGATTTGGACCCGGCCTTGGGTTTTGTGGTGGTTTGTGCATCCTTTGACTTTTCAGTTTGAGGAGAAACTGCTCCACTGCTGTGAGTAGGGGTCCTAACTCCATGCAGACCTGAAATGCTTTCATTACTTTGACCCTTTCAAGCGCAGTAATGTTCCTGCATGTTTGAAAACTGACCTTTTTTAAGAGAAAGCTAAATTATTTGCCAACACTCATCACAAAATTCTTCTTTCATGGAAGATTGTGTTTAGGTAAGTGAACATGTTTAGTCGGAAATTCTTTAAATTCTACTGACGTCTAAAGAGTAAGAATATTTTAAACGTGTAGCTGACTCATGTCTGAAAGCATGCTGGGATGCTCTCAGACATACAGCCCCTCTGTTGCTACTTCCTGCTCAGCAGAGTCTGGTCACAGAGGAGTCCTCTGTCATCACCTTCTTTTTTTGCCAAGACCCAATCTACGCAGGAATGTCCATATCTGAAATATAAAGGACGACATGCAGTGGCCGTTCTCCCTCATTACCGGACAGAAATACACAGATTTGTACCGTTCTGTGGAGAGAGAGAGTTTCCAGAGAACCTCTTCAACCGTCAACTGCTCAAGGCTCCTGTTGCTATGCTTCCATGTTTCTGTTTCTGAAGTTTTTCTACTGAAATGTCATTGAACAGGAGAAATGTTTATAGCTTGACACAGTTTAATTTATTTATTTGTCCAGGGGAGTCCCACTGAGCTGGGTATCCCTTGTCCACGAGGGTCCTGGGCTAAAATGTTTTAGGTGGAACGAGATCGCACACAGCCGTATTTCCTCTGCTAGTTGCAGGCTGCTGAACTCACACACCGCCAGTCCTTTGAGCCTCAGGAGGGAGGCCTCTCTCCCTCTCCTGCACCCGTCTGTTCTGAGTTCTGCCTGGTCTCAGCAGGAGAGACCGTGTGTGCAGTTCCTGGGTTGTCATCCCTCTGTCGCAAGACTGCTGGGAAAGCTTTGCTTGTGTGGAACTTCTGGCTCTGTGGATGCTATTGCAGTTGGTCACGTGACCGAGTCATGTGACTCTGAGCCCTGACCCGCACGTTGGCCCTTCTCTTCCAGAGCATCGGCCTCACTCTTCTCAGGTGGGCCTTCTGTCTGTGAACTTCAGATCTGCATTTATTATATATTTGTGTTTGTTTATGGCTCTAGTCTGCCCTCCTGCATTGCTGAGTGAGTTTAGTCTCTCTCAAATGCAGGTGCAGTGGTGCAGCTTTAACCCCAGTATTAAAGGCGTGAGGGCTGCCGTGCTGTGCTGATTGGCCAGTCTTTCCTCCGGCTGACAAGGCTGTGATTGGTGGAAACTCGATGGTTCAATGCACAGGAGGAAACGCACCTGATGCCCTTGCTGTAGAGGCTCACACACTGTGTGTTTTGGGTTAATTGCAGGCAGTTCCTCTTTCAGCCATATGAACAAGCTGGAGTGTCTGTTTGTCAGAGATGGCTGGATAAGAGGTTTGTTTAGTGTGTGTGTATGTTTTGGTGTGTGTCTGTGTGTGTGCGTTTCTGTGTGTGTGTGTCTTCATGTTTAGGTTTGTGTTTCTGCGTGTGGGAGGGTGTCTTTGTGTATGATTGTGTGTGCGTGCGTGCTGGTGTGAGGCATTGTTTGTGTTTTACCCTCCTTGTTAAAAGATTGGCCTGCACCTTGTCCAGTTCCCTGTCTTCAGTCTGCTTGTTGCTTGCCAGCAGAGCAGTGAGCTCTCTGCCTCTCAGACACTCCTTGGATACTGCTGTGTATTTACTAACCTGCTAGTTTAGTAGCCTTGGATACCGCTGTGTGTTTACTAACCTGCTAGTTTAGTAGCCTCTCCGTCTGCTTAAACAAACATACAGAGTTGAAGGCCCTGGGCAGAGTGCCCATCTCTCAACACTAACCGGTGAAACTATCACTTCCCCAGTAGAGAAACATTATCTCAGCTCTTCCCCAATAGAGGAACATTATCTCAGCTCTTCCCCAATAGAGAAGCATTATCTCAGCTCTTCCCCAATAGAGAAGCATTATCTCAGCTCTTCCCCAATAGAGAAGCATTATCTCAGCTCTTCACACCTTGGTGCCGTGCTCTTCAGTGTTAATTGCAGATTACATAGCAGCAGAGCTAAGATGAGACTGAGCTTTAGCTAGATGAATGCCCAGTTGGCGTGCTCTGTGTTTGTTTGGTGCCCATTCTGGAGCCATGATGTGTTCTGCTGGGAGTGAGAGGGTGGGTCTCTTGGCTGGCATGCCGGATTACCCCTAGTTAGCCTCAAACGGTCTGTATGGGCGTGGCGTCCCAGCTGTGAGGGGCGTTTACACACCGGGTCTTCAGAGTCTGGGGCAGACTTTTTTTGGACCTGTGAATTATTAATGCCTGAGCAGTCACAGAATCTCAGAGGACCCTGGTGGAATGATTAGAATCTGGAGGCTTCTCTCCCAGCTGACCCGTAGCGAAGGTGAGGCAGCACTGAAAGGCTGTCTGTATGAATTATGAAAGTTTGGATGCAGGAGTCTGGAATTGTGGATGCCTTTTGGCTGTATTTCATTTGAGATTCTGGGGGTTTTTTTCTGGGGGGTCATATTCTGGTAAAGTAATACAGACCAGTCTCTCTCATTCAAACCACTGTGTTCAGGGCAGTCTCTCTCATTCAGACCACTGGGTTCAGGGAAGTCTCTCTCATTCAAACAGCTGTGTTCAGGGCAGTCTCTTTCATTCTAATTGGCTGTGTTCAGGGTGGTCGTCTCTCCCCCATGCTTTACACTGATCCTGTGAAGTATTCCAGGCTCAGTCTGTGTGGGCCTCTCTGGCCTCAGTCTCGTCAGCAGCTTTCCAACCAGAAGAAATGCTGCAGCTCTTCTCTAGTGCCTAGTACCTGTGTTATCCCACACTGATAGACTCATTCACTTATGACTAAAGCTCTCGCTCTCTCACTCACTCACTTTGTGAATGTCTCCCTTGCTCTCCCATGATTTCCTCGCTCACTCAATGATTTACTCATTGACTCACTTATTGACTCACTTATTGATTCACTCATTGATTCACTAATTCACTGAGTGAATGGGTTTCCTCAGGGAACCATCAGGGAATCTCTGGCAGATGTGCTGGTCATTTTCTTTATTTTTTATCTCATCTTTTACTCTGGTCTTGAGGGCACAATAGATCTGGCCATCAATGCCTTTTCACCACATTTCCCCTATTTTTCTAAAATTATTAATTTTATGTTCATAATATCACAAGACATTTAAACGGAAACCTCAATGATTTCTTTCCATGGTAGTTCACTGAACACGACAAGCCAATTCTTCGCTTATAAATTTTATTTGTATTGCGCTTTTTACAGAGAAATATCAGAGAAACAGAAGAAACATTTGGCAAAACCAGGCATGACACCCCCCCCCCCCCCCCCCCAAAAAAAAAAAGCAAGCTCCACTGGCCAAACTGGTGTGGGGGGCAGCAGTGTAGTATAATGGGTAAGGAACTGGTCTTGTAACCTAACCTCACAGGTTCTCTTCCCGGGGAGGACACTGCCGTTGTACCCTTGAGCAAGGTACTTAACATGCACTGCTTCAGTACGTATTCTGTATAAATGGATGCAGTGTAAATGATATGTAAGTCAGTCTGGATATGATGCTTGTAATGCAATGTAATGGTGTAAAGTAGCAGTAGAATGGATGTAGCAGAAATGTAATAAGGGATCTGTCACAACACATAATCAGGTGGGTTGAGCAGGTCACAGTAGAGGTATTAAACCAGCTGGTGAAGTAGAAAGTCTGGAGGCGGGGACGTATATAATATGCAGTTCAGAGGGGCGGGGTGATGCTTCTGGGGCTCCAGGCTGCGTCAAGGCATGGGGCTTGAACCGGGGGTGGGGGGTGGGGGGGTGGGGGTGGGGGTCAGGCTTGGAGCTGTCCGCCAACTCACGGGGAAGGGACTTTAGTTGCAGCAATTTGTAATTCCTGCAATTTGATTGGCTCCAACTGGTAGCTGGAGTGTGTCACACAACTCAGTCCACACCAGATTCTGAAGATTTGTTCAGTGTGTGAGTCAGGCACATGTGATTTGTTTGGTTTCTCTTAAACAGCTTAAAGGCTTGTGAAGGCTTATGTCCCTCAGCACCACAGGCCCGATTGCATGTTTCAGCTCTTACACATGTGCCTGTATAGTGCCCTGCAGCTGGCTCTGTGTGGAACAAAGACCACTCTCCATCCCCAACGGACAAATCATACATCAGCGCCCAGTCAGCATCCATGAAGCAGCCTCGATTGAGCTACTCTGTTAGTGTAATTCCTCAACGTTTACCTACCGATGAGCAAAGCTTAACGTCGGGGTGTGGCACGTATATATTTTTTGTGCTACGCTGTTGTGAATAATACCCTTTAGCTGTCCAGCGTCTCATTAAGTGCTCGTTGTCCAGTCGTTGGATTGCGTCCGGCGTGATTCTGTGACAGTTTAGCATGCTGAGTGTGCGCAGTGAAGTTCTTTGGCTGAGCACGGTTAAGCGTTGGGGTGGGATGTGTTCAGTCGTGTCGCGTGTGGCCGCGGCTTCAAAGCGGACGCTGAGCTTTTGAGGCCTGCGAGACCCGTTTGTGTCAGGACAGCGGTGGTAACATTATGAGGTAGAATGTATTGTAGTCTTTTCTTTTTTTGTTGTATTGTTTTTACACACCCTGGAGCCACAGCACAACAGGAAGTGAGGAGACAGGTGAGGAAGGGAAACAAAATGAAGTGATAAGTGAGGGTTGTTAGTCCAGTGTGTAGTCAACACAAATGTATCTTTTCTCAAGGGTTTTGTGAAGACCACTAAGCGTTGAATTTTGATTAATCTGGGCTATTCTGTGAAGCCCACTGGTGAAAGGAGGGTTTTCTGACCTGGATAAATGTACCTGGAAGCTGTTGGGATAAATAAATGAAGGTTCTCTTTCTCCCTTTGGGCTGTGTCCTGTGTCCTTGTGAAGGTCAACCCTGTGCACAAAGTTCGCCTTGACTGGTAACACCGTCTTAAGCCTGCTTCAATCATTAATCTAGGTGGCTATTTGGGGCAAATCATTACTTCGTTGTATGAATCAACGTAGACTAGTACTGTGGCATTCGGTCCACTGGAGAGGTGGATTGGTCTCGGCTGCGCCGGCTGGTGGAGAGAGCACACGCACCTGGGCTGCGTTAGCTAATCAGCCTCCCAGGGGTGTCACGCTGGCGTGTGACAAGTACCTTCCTATAGACCGTTGAAATGATTTTTGTTTAGCTGCCCTTTTCATGCCTGCCCAGATCTGTCACTAAGTCACGTCAGTAAACATCCACAAAGGCACAAAGTGTGAGCTCATCATTCCAGCTATGCCCACCTCGTATTTCATTTAATGTGCACTCCTGTAGTTGTGCCTGAGTCATGTGCTTGCAAGGAGAGACGTGTTTTCTGACCTCCAGGAGAATGTGAGGAGACTGGGTCTGTGGGAAGTCTGTGGCAGCTACACTGGATCAGGACTGGGCCCAGTTTCACAGCAGTATAGTCACATCAGGAAATACGTCAAAATTATATTACTTTTAAATTACTTCAAAAACAGAATTTTAGTTTTTTTTTTTTTTTCAAAAACATCTTCATTAGGTGAATGGGATTCTTCCCTGATGAGACTGGACACCTCTGAATTGGGGCGAGCACATTCGGAGTGCTTTGTAGCTCTCCTGCAGCAGGTGCCATTTGCAATACCCTCTTCCTCATCCTCCTCCTCCTCCTCCTCTGTTCCCACCCCCTTCCCCTGCTCTCAGCCAATGAGCTTGTGCTCGTCCACGTTCTCCATGAGTGGGCTGCGTCTGGCGCGACGGCTTGGTGTTGGATCGCCTCAACTCTCGTACGCCACCGCGCCTGCAGGCAGAGTGGTGGGAGAGAGAGATCCGTCCAACAGTTCTGGAATGTTCTCTTTCCTAGTTTCACCCTCTGTCACCCTCATACAAGCAGTGTATGTTGTGCCTGCAAATGCTAACAGGCTTTATGGCAGGCCTGAGCTATTTCAGTTATGAAGTAAACTACAGTGACATCAGTTCAGGTGTTCAGCACGTAAAGTGTTATAGATGGGTGGAAGATGTTCCAGCTTGGAGGATGGCTGAATTGTCGGTATTTTTAAAATGAGTTCCTTTTCATTCTTTTGGCAGGAATCAGAGGTCTGAATACTTTATCCGTGATGCGTCCTTCATCAGAAAGACATTATTCAGGGTAGCGTGTAAGATTGGGGATGTTATGCTGTGGAGCAGCCTCACAGGACTCTCATTCATTGGCCATTCCTTGCTGGGCTGAATCAGGCTGCAGTTTTATTTCTGTTACTGTGTCTTCCACACCCGCTCCTTATCTGGTCACATTTGGCTGCAGGCAGTGAAATGAAGGGTGGCTGGATTTTCCCGTTGTTCGGATGCTTAGGAACGTGGATACGGTGACTCATCCAAGCCTCACAGCACCTTCAACAGATGGCATCCATCTGCATGTGCCCTGTGTCAGTGCTGAGTCCCCTTCTGTTCACTAAATGTGCCAGTCATTTACTGGGCATCCCGCTCAAAACGGCGTCATGATTTTGTGAAGTTGGCATCGTTCGGGCACACAGGAGATATAGCCGATGTGACGATGTCATGCCTCAACAGGGTGGCATGCCGCCAAGCGAGTCGTGGCGACGCCCTCATTTGCAGTAGCTCTTTGGTGCTTCGCATTTCCCCCACTGGGGCTGGGCTCAGATTAACCCTTTAAGATGTTAGATCACAGTTATGTGATTAGAATGTTTGTTAACTGAACATTCTAATGCTGATGTCACAATCACTACTGGTAACCGAAAGCAGTGGAGTTCTAGAACACTGACTAGAAACATTTTTTAAAAACCCTACTCTTCAAAGGGTGCACACATGACCGTGGTCTGGGGGCAATCCCACTGACCCCATTCATAACTGCGGTTAACTTCACCACTTCACCCAACACCGTTTTGTTGAAGCTCTGATGGTGTATCGGGGTGAAGGGCCATTATGGTGTGCTCATGTTGGTCATTTCAGGCCTAACTGGACATGATCTTAATTTTGAAATATCAGAAAGAGATTATTCTGGGTATCGTGTAGGATTGGGGATGTTGTGCTATGCCAGTCCAGTTTTGGGTGCTGGTGCCCCCCCAGCTGCAGCTCCAGGACTCCAGCACAGGGAGAAAGGCCTGTGGAATAAAGCCCCCAGGGCTCTGAGAACAGAACCAATCAGCACCCCCCCCCTCCGCCCCAAAAGTGTGAAAAGAAGAGGAGGAGAAAGGGCATCAGCAGTCCTGCTGTTTTTCTGTTGTGTGCTCCGCAGTCCCTCTGTGTTTCATTCTGAGGGTGTGTGTGTGTGCGCATGCGTGCGCTCGTGTGTGCGTGCATATTTGTGTGTGCATATGTGTGTGTGTGTGCGTGTGTGTGTGTGTGTGCGAGTGCATACGTGCGGTACATACAGTGGGTAAAAAAAGCAATAAAGCAAATGAATGAAAATGTATGTTAAAATAATAAGTCTAACGCAGGAGCATTTCTTAAGTCTTAACAACAAGAAACAGTTTGAGATGATTTCACATGTGCACCATAATTAAATTAAAATGTGTGCCTTTATTTTAGATGTGAAATGCATTGTATATACATCATTTATATATACATCATTTTTCCTTGTTTACTGCAGCCATTTCCAATATCAGCTCTCGTTGTGTGGTTCTTTTCTATGTTCGTTTGCTGTATTTGATTTGCCGTTTGGAAGCTCTCTGTAGAGATGTGGCAGATCACATGCCATTTAACTGTTTAAGTGACCACATCGTCAAGGCAACAATCAACAGACTCAGTAACAATTAAATTGGGCCAGAAGGGAATCCACAGAACAAGGCGCCCTCTTTAGTGGAGATAGTACATTAGTCTGTGTGTTGCCGTAACACGTACTGCAAGTTGTTTAGAAAGGAATTTGCATGTCCGTTCATAAATGTTATCAGCTGAAATGTACGACCCTGAAGGAAGAATTTTGTTGTAAATATTGTCTAAAATTGGTGTTTCTTGTAGAAATGGTCAGTACTGGCTGGACGTGCCATGCAGTCTGTAAGGCAGACGACTGTCCAATCATATAAGGCGTGTGGACGGGGTTTGATGTCCACCGTGGCACCATCTGAGTTGTGATCTCTTCTCTGCCTCTTATCCTCTCTGCTGTGTGACCCCAATGTGATTGACAGGTATTTGCGTACTTATTGGTGCTGTGGACAATGAAGTTAACCCCGCTCTTATTTCTCTCTTGCAGTTCACCTTCAATGACCTGAGTGGCTCGGTGTCTCTGGCCTGGGTGGGAGATGGAACAGGGGTGAGTGTCCTGTTTCACCTTTGACCTTTATTGACCTCTCCCTCAAGATATTCCAAGTCGGGGTAAAACAAATAATAGTGTTGCTATATTGCTATTTGCTATTTATGTACTTTATAAATGTCTTTGTGATCTCATGTTCTTTGGAGATGTATATACACTAACATATGCAATAACAACTGACAATTACTGTTTACATTGTTATTAATGTTATTATTATTATTATTCATAATAATTACTGGTAATTTTAAAAGTCCCAGACTGCTCATTGAGTCATTCCATATAAAATGAGGTACAAAGTTAAAGTTTCAGTGATAGAATGTTGTGGAAGTAGTTGTGTTGTAGTCTTGACACTGCTAGTCCTTTTTGCACCGGGTACACCCACAGTTGAATAAGCTTTCGTGGATAATGTGCTGCGGGTGATTTTTTTATTTACAGAGCGATACACTGTATGCTGTAATCCCACGGAGGCAGTGTTAAGGCATAACTCTGAAAAACCTGTGAAAGGGCGTTTATCAGAGCAGGACATGTTACAATGGCCGTCTGTATCAGCCAGACGTGTGATAGAAGTGAAACCCACATGACACCTTGGGCTGGCGGCGGCTAGGGTTGGGTATTATCCCTAAAAACAATATCACGGTGCAGGCCACTGAAAATATCACGATAAGCGATAACATTGATTAGTTGTAAAATCTGCCACTTTTTACATTTATTTTATTGGGAGAGTTCGAAAAGTCATGTGTCAGTAGATTATGAAGCAGCATATCTGAGAAAAAATACACTACGTGGCCAAAAGTATGTGGACACCCAAACATCACACACGTGCTTGTTGAATATCTCTTTCCAAAACCATGGGCATTAATATGGATTTGGTCCTCGCTTTGCTGTTATAACAGCCTCCACACTTCTGGGAAGGCTTTATACGAGATTTTGCCATATGGCTGCAGGGATTCGCTTCCATTCAGCCGCAAAGGCATCAGTGAGGTCGGGCACTGTGCTCCTTCTCCTGAATGACAATGCCCTCCTTGTGCACGAGGGCATTGTCATGCTGAAACAGGAAAGGGCCTTCCCAAAACTTTTGCCACAAAGTTTCACAATTCTCTAGAATGCCATTGTAGGCTGTAGCATTAAGATTTCCCTTCACTGGAACTAAGGAGCCTGGCCCAAACTATGAAAAACAGCATCAGACCATTATTCCTCCTCTACCAAATTTGACAGTTTACTATTCAGGCCAGTACAGTTGGCACTATGCATTCTGCCAGCTCCTGACAAACAGTTCTAGTGCTGACGTTGTTTCCCGAGGCACTGTGAACTCGGTAGCGAGTGTTGCAACCGAGGACAGACAATTTTAACGCGCTACACACTTCAGAACCTGGTGGTCCCATTCTGTGAGCTTGTGTGGCTGTTTCTGCTCCAAGACAAAAACAGCACTTACAGCTGACCGGGGCAGCTGTAGCAGGGCAGAAATTTGACAAACCGACTTGTTGGAAAGGTGGCATCCTATGGCAGTGCCACGTTGAAAGTCACTGAGCTCTGCAGTATGACCAATTCTACTGCCAATGTTTGTCTATGGAGATTGCACGGCTGTATTCTTGATTTATGCACCTGTTAGCAATGGGTGTGGCTGAAGTAGGCAAACGCACTAATTAGAAGAGGTGTCCACATACTTTTGGCCACGTAGTGTAGGCCCAAGCGCTTGTCAGCCAAGATGTCGCGTAGATGAATTAGCTTTGCATAAATTATTTCCCTCCCATTCTAGGGCAATTGTTGCTTTTCAAGAATCAAAGTGGCCACGTATGCCCGCAATCGCCGGTGTTCAGTTACATCATGCTATCTCCCAGGCCTAGCGCCAGCTTTCAGTTACATCGTGCTATCGCCCAGGCCTAGCGCCGGTGTTCAGTTACATTGTGCTATCGCCCAGGCCTAGCGCCGGTGTTCAGTTACATCATGCTATCGCCCAGGCCTAGCGCCGATGTTCAGTTACATCGTGTTATCACCCAGGCCTAGCGCCAGCGTTCAGTTACATCGTGCTATTGCCCAGGCCTAGCGCCAGCGTTCAGTTACATCGTGCTATCGCCCAGGCCTAGCGCCGGTGTTCAGTTACATCATGCTATTGCCCAGGCCTAGCGCCAGCGTTGAGTTACATCATGCTAGTGCCCAGGCCTAGTGCCAGCGTTCAGTTACATCATGCTAGTGCCCAGGCCTAGCGCCAGCGTTCAGTTACATCATGCTAGTGCCCAGGCCTAGTGCCAGCGTTCAGTTACATCGTGCTATCGCCCAGGCCTAGTGCCAGCGTTCAGTTACATCGTGCTATCGCCCAGGCCTATCGCCGGTGTTCAGTTACATCGTGCTATCGCCCAGGCCTAGCGCCGATGTTCAGCTATATCGTGCTAGCGCCAATGTTCAGTTACATCGTGCTATCGCCCAGGCCTAGCGCCGGTGTTCAGTTACATCGTTCTATCGCCCAGGCCTAGTGCCAGCGTTCAGTTACATCGTGCTATCGCCCAGGCCTAGCGCCGATGTTCAGCTATATCGTGCTAGCGCCAATGTTCAGTTACATCGTGCTATCGCCCAGGCCTAGCGCCGGTGTTCAGTTACATCGTGCTATCGCCCAGGCCTAGTGCCAGCGTTCAGTTACATCGTGCTATCGCCCAGGCCTAGCGCCAGCGTTCAGTTACATCGTGCTATCGTCCAGGCCTAGCGCCGGCACACCCCCATTTATGAGGGAATGATGGAATGCAGCCTTATTTTTTTAGGGCTGAGCTGGAGCAACCTGTTAGTGGGAAAGCCCCACATTACCACACCCTCCCCCCCCCCCCCCTCGCTCCCCCCATCGGAGTCCTCTCCCTGCACTTCCCTCAGAGGCCAGCCTGAGGCCTCCCCCCCCCCCCAGCCCCCCCGGACCATTTCAAAGACAGCTTTGTGTTCTCCTGCACCATCCTCCCCCACCTCCACAGAAAATGCTGTTTGTCTCCTTTCCAGCTTAATTCCAAATGGGGGCGGTGGGGGTGGGGGGATCTGTGGTGGAGCAAACCCCCCGCGCAGAGTGTGGATGGTAACCCGTGTTCATTCCCAGTTTGTGCGATTTGCGCGCCCCGCCTGACTGACTGGCCGATGCCGATAACCGTTGTGTGTTTTTCAGCAGTGCGTGCGTGGGCTCCTGCGGTCGTAAGGATCGCTTTTAAAGACTTCTTTGTGTCCTCCAACACCACTCCCAACGTTCACGGAGACGGTGTCCCCTTTCTAATGGAGGGGCTGCCAGAACACACACCGGAGATAACCCCTCCCCGTATGAGTCAACTTTGTCTGATTGCATTATCAGCACTGGCTGCTGTGACAATGGGACAGCCAGGGCTGTGTGACCGGGCTTCAGTACAGCCTGTGGGGCTGGGCACCCAGCTCTGTGCTCCTGCGCCCGAATAGAACGAACTGGAGCTGGAGGTTAATTTATGACATCACTCCTACAATCACATGGGCAAATCATGAGTTTGTGAGGGATCGCATGACTGCAGGCGGTGGGTGAACCTGTGTGTGCGTTCGTGTGTGTGTGTGTGTGTGTGTGTGTGTGTGTGTGTGTGTGTGTGTGTGTGTGTGTGTACGCATGCACGCTTGTTTACATCGAAAGGCTTAAGTATGTTTTTTCTTTTGGAATTTTTAAAATAATCCTAACATAAAGGAAAACCTAAAATTCCTAACCCCGACCCTGCTCCCCTTCTGTAGGAGCAAAACGGATCTCTCCCTCGTGTCACTGTGAGAGAGGGAGAGAGAGAGAGATTGTGTGTGTGTGTGTGTGTGTGTGTGTGTAAGCTTAGATTGAAAGGCTCTTTCTTTCCTTTGGATCCTTTTCTTCTTAATTTTCTTACTTTTAAATATTTAAAATATTCTTTTCCCCCTTTTCCAGTTTGCTATGCCCAGTGCTGTTTGTTGCTGCACTGTAAGCATGCGTGCGCTCAGGTCACATGACATCCGCTCAGTTCGTACCACGCGGCGGCTCAGAAATCAGGCGCACACAGACAGGAGTCAGAGGAAGATTCTTAATCAGCAGAAGTGCTTATTTTTCGGTGTAGCAGGTGGACTTACAGATGCCTGGTTTACCGTTGGGGGTCCCTGGGACCCTGTTCTCCCAGTAGGCTGAAACCCTCCCATCCCTGAGTGCCAAATGTGCGTTACCCTGCGGCGCTGCTCGCTACAGTTGCCCCTGGCTGGGCCAGTCCGTTAGGGTTGTACCTCACCTTGAGGCTCAGCCGTGCTCTAGAACGGCGGCCTTAACAGCATGAGCCACTCAGCGGTCCCTCATGAATAAAACATGTGGCCATTGTGACTTCTTATATTCTGCACACTTTAATGATAGCAGGAATTGTCAGATATTAAAAACAATGTAGCTTCTGTCTCCGAATTTACTTGTGTACTTACCCGCACATGCACTGGCCATGGCTATTGACCGATGATCCTGCTTTTGTGTGTCTCTTGTGTTTTTTTTTAAGCTCGGTCAGAGTGGAACTGGTTTGCGTGCACAGTGCTCTTTGGACGAGGAAGTGGATGTGTTACTATGGTGACTCAGGGACAGAGCGTGTTATCACAGAACAGGATGGTGCTGTGTCTGCTTTGCATTTGGCTAATACAATAAGGTTAAGTACATAAAGACAGGGCGGGATATGGAAGTTATATATTCATTTAAACAGATGGAGTTGCTTAGTTTTGGTTTGGGTCCAGTAGGCGATACGTTCAAGTTTGTCTCACTCCTATCCCAGGGGCCTTTTTAGCCACCCCTACGCACTGGATCTGACTGTAGCTGTTGTTTACATAAGGGTGTATATCATAAACCTTCCAGTGCTCCAGTGAATCCTTTGGGTAGGGTTTTGGAACATCCATCCATCCATTATCTACACCCGCTTATCCTGAGCAGGGTCGCGGGGGGTGCTGGAGCCTATCCCAGCATGCATTGGACGAAAGGCAGGAATACACCCTGGACAGGCCGTCGATCTATCGCAGGGCACACACACCATTCACTTACACCCATGGGCCACTTACAGTCTCCAATTCACCTACCTACATGTCTTTGGACTGTGGGAGGAAATCGGAGTACCCGGAGGAAGCCCACGCGGACACGGGGAGAACATGCAAACTCCACACAGAACGTCCCCAAGCCGAGATTCAAACCCATGACCTTCTTGCTATGAGGCGACAGTGCTACCCACTGCACCACCGTGCCACCCGGTTTTTGGAACCAGTAGTGATTGTGACATCAGCATTAGAATATTCAGTTCAGAACATTCTAATCACATATTTTTGATCCTACACCTCAATGGGTTAAGCTTGCATGTGCAAGATTTTCTTTCTGATGCATACAAAAAATTACACTTAGCTGTCAATCAGTGACTTGTTTAACAATGAAATCAGTCAGTTGTTGGTAGTGCATGTTGACTCCATCCATGTTCACACTCCAAAAAAGGATCTCTAATATCTTTAAGGCTTAAAATCAACAATTCTTTATCAAGAGCCCATGGATTTAACACTGTATGCGAGGGGTAAATAAGGTAGACTGGACGCTAAATGCTGGCTTATTCTCCGCAGGTGGTGCTGGCCTTGACCACGTTCCAGGTGCCGCTCTTTCTGCTGAGATTTGGACAGTCTAAACTCTACAGGAGGTAAGTGCTGCTAGCGCCCACCACAGGTTAGCATCGGTCTGAAAATGTGCTAAAGCAATGAAGACCACGAGCAGCTGTTCTTCCAGCTGAAGCTAAAGCTGGGAGTTATCTTAGAACTGCAACCCCTGTGACCTAATGTGTGATGGTTCTGTTTTAGCTCATTCTGCTATAGCAGCCTAGTCCTATTTCGCAGTTTTATAGATCCTTTGTAAATCCAAATCTCTCTCTGTGTCTTTCTCCTGTGTCAGTGAGAACTACGGGAAGTCCTTCCAGGATGTCACATCTCTCATCAACAACACCTTCATCCTCACCGAGTTCGGCATTGCAATCGACCCTCTGAGTTCTGGGAAGGTGAGGAAGATGACGTGTTCTACTTTTGGGTTTGTCACCTGGCCCCGGTGCCAAACGCAGCCAACCGTAGGCACACCCCTGGGCCCTTCGATCTCTGAAAAATGAAAATATGTTCCTCAGACGCGTTATCATTCTCTCCAGGTCCACATACCTCCCACTGGTTTATTTAGACACGCTCATACATCTCATTTGTGCGCTGTTTATGAACTCCCTGTGGAAAACCTTTGCATGAGTTTATAAACGAATCTCTTCCCCGTGAAGAAGTTTAAAATGCTGCACTGAGTCTTTAACGGCAGCACTCACTGCTCACCTCCCACAGTATCCCAGCATTCAAGTGGTGCGCAATAATGTAAATGTAAATGTAGAGCCACGTTTTGCTCTTCTGTGCGTATTGTGTGCTGTAAATAGAGACTGGATATTGCAGGATGTTCCAGTGCGCAAGATTTTTGTGGTTCTGCTGTTCAGTTCTAATGCATCAGTTTGTTGCACTTCTGCTCTAGACCTGCAGCCATCTTGGCTCTTTTTGTGTTTTTGTTGACTCTCCGGTTCCTCGCCCCGCCCCCCGCCCAGGTGATCCTCACAGGCGACGTTTCGGGAAGCAGGGGCTCAAGGATCTTCCGCTCCACGGATTTCGGGAACAGCTTCACCCACACGGACCTGCCCTTCCACCCGCTGATCCAGATCAGCTACAACCCCCAAAATCCCAACCTGCTCATGGTGCTCAGCACTGAGGTGAGCACAGGACGGGGCCCACCTGAACACCTGTCCCACACCTGCACACATATTAGAATCACTGTCCTACACCTGTGCATGTATTAGAATCACTGTCCCACACCTGCACACATATTAGAATCACTGTCCCACACCTGCACACATATTAGAATCACTGTCCCACACCTGCACACATATTAGAATCACTGTCCCACACCTGCACACATATTAGAATCACTGTCCAACACCTGTGCATGTATTAGAATCACTGTCCCACACCTGCACACATATTAGAATCACTGTCCCACACCTGCACACATATTAGAATCACTGTCCCACACCTGCACACATATTAGAATCACTGTCCCACACCTGCACACATATTAGAATCACTGTCCAACACCTGTGCATGTATTAGAATCACTGTCCCACACCTGCACACATATTAGAATCACTGTCCCACACCTGCACACATATTAGAATCACTGTCCAACACCTGTGCATGTATTAGAATCACTGTCCAACACATGTGCATGTATTAGAATCACTGTCCAACACCTGTGCATGTATTAGAATCACTGTCCAACACCTGTGCACGTATTAGAATCACTGTCCAACACCTGTGCACGTATTAGAATCACTGTCCAACACCTGTGCACACATTAGAATCACTGTCCAACACCTGTGCACACATTAGAATCACTGTCCAACACCTGTGCACACATTAGAATCACTGTCCAACACCGGTGCACATCTACATACACATGCTGTAAAGCACTTTGAGATCATGTGATAGAAGATATAAACGCGTGAATAATAATAATAATAATAATATTATCATTATTATTATTATTATTATTAATAATAATAATAATAATAATAATAATAATAATAAAAGCTCGAGGGCTGCCTTTCCTGAAGAAAGTGCAGAGTGGGAGTGGTCTGGGTTTTTGGACACAGTTCCACAGTTTGACATACAAGTTCGAAATGGAGCATCAAGACGGTCGTAGTGAGTTTCCTTTGCCTTGTAAGCCATTTTGTCATATGCCACACCCACTTGGACTAATTTCCACCAAACATAATATTTTGATATCTGTCCCAGTATCTTGTGAACCAACTTTCGTTTCATTCAGTCATTCTGTTTTTTTGTGATTATAATTTTTTTGGAATTTGTAGTGCTCCCCTATTGGTCAGTTATTGTTCCCATAGCACCAGTAAAACTACACGTGTTCTTTTGCCACTCAGACACCTCTGCTGTTTGGTTTGCGGAAGGGTTGCCCACATTCGGTGACCTCGACGTGATAAGTTTTGGTTTCTTACTGTTGGTAACCTCAACACGCTGTTTGATGTATGAGAGGCGTTTTATACACTATGCAGAAATAATTTTGCAAAAATAAACTATGCAAAAATTCATAATGGTGAAAAAATCCACCTAGACAAAATTTAGTGGTTTAAGTGAATACGTTTGTAGTTCTCGTTCAGGGGATTCTGTGTACCAAGTTTTATGGAAATTTGATGTATGGTGTGGGAGTTATTTCCTTTTAAATGAGTTAAATATGGGTCTTTGTTTGGAGCGCCACCTATTGGCCAATAGGGGGGATATTTATTGAGGAACTATTGGCCATCCTACCTGACCGTGCTGCCAAAGGTTATGTCTCTATCATTTAACATCTCATGGAAATTGCGATCTTAAATTTTTTGCCATTCATTTCAAGTAACAAGTATGCCACTCGGGACCATGCCAGGTAGTTGAGTTAGTTTGGTGTGTCACAACCAAAAGCTGTTCAATGAGATGAGAATTTGGGAATAATAATTTAGGAAAAAGGTCACTATTAGGTATCGCAATCACATTTATTAATAATAATAATAATAATTATAATAATAATAATAATAATAATGCTGTGTTCCAGAATGAACTCTGGCTGTCTGAAGATTTTGGTGTGAACTGGAGGAAGATCCATGAGACTGTCTGCCTGGCAAAATGGTAAGAGTGGACAGCCTGGACTTTACTCTCCTGCAGGGGCTAGGCCCAAAACACCGTTTACATTATGTCTTTATACTATCCATTCGCAGTTCAGGTTAAGTACCTTGCTGAAGGGCGCAGTGGAAACACCCAACCTGGGTTTGTAACCTATAACCTCTGAGTTCCCGAATCGCTGTGCTGCACTACCACCTCCTCGCTTGGTAACTGTGGTGCTCAGAAGAGTCCCCGGGGTTGCTTTTGTGGAGTGTTTATGTGAGAGCGTTCCATAGCGGCCAGCCTCCCTCTGTGTTTGTTTAGTGGTGTTTGTCCTGGTGACTCGCTCCAGACGAATCTGTTCTCAAGGGCAGGCCGAGCGCCTTTCGTTCAGTCTCCTACGGAAACGGCCGCGGGCGCGGTTTGAGCCGTGGGCGAAGTCGTAACCGTCGCGTTAATGAGCCTGAAAGCGCTGGGAAGACTAGCGAGGTTAAACCGCGTGGCTCTCGCTCAGGACCACAGCGCTAACCGACACCTTGAATAGGCTTCGCCGTCTTTTTATTAGCATTAGCAGCGGGCTAGTGATAGCTGCTAGCAGCGTTTAGCATCGCGCTCAGTGGAGAGTGTTTATTAGCATTAGCAGCGGGCTAGTGATAGCTGCTAGCAGCGTTTAGCATCGCGCTCAGTGGAGAGTGTTTATTAGCATTAGCAGCAGGCTAGTGATAGCTGCTAGCAGCGTTTAGCATCGCGCTCAGTGGAGAGTGTTTATTAGCATTAGCAGCGGGCTAGTGATAGCTGCTAGCAGCGTTTAGCATCGCGCTCAGTGGAGAGTGTTTGGAGGCAAAGCTGAGCGCACAGGACACGGCTTAGCGGGACTCGCCTCAGCCTGGGGAAACCAGGCCATGGGAAAGGCCCGCCGAAAGTGAGAAAGCGAGGGCACGCGCAGTGCGCTGCGCTTCTCAGTTATTTAGGCTGTGGACATCGCGCCGGTCAAACCAGTACAAATCTGGGCCGGGAGAAAGGGTGTGTCCACCTGAGCTCGCGTAGTGAGGTCCTGGCGTGTGTTAGAGAAGCTGTCAGCTCTTACATGCTGAAAGTAGCCGTCCCTAAAGGCCGGCAGGAAGTTGTTGTGTCAGCAGGAAGTGGCTGTGGAGTTGGGGCTGTGTCCCTGACCAGGGGACTCGTACATACACACATACATACATACATACATACATGTATACATACGCACATACATACATACATACATACATACATGTATACATACACACATACATACATACATACATACATACATACATACATGTATACATACACACATACATACATACATACATACACACACACATACATACATACATACATGTATACATACACACATACATACATACATACATACATACACACACACACATACATACATACATACATACATGTATACATACACACATACATACATACATACATACATGTATACATACACACATACATACATACATACATACATACACACACACACACATATATTCATGCATACATACATACACACACACACACATACATACACACACATATACATACATACATACATACATACATACACACACGTACATACATACATTACATACATACACACACACACATACATACATACATACATACATACATACATACATACATACACATATACATACAGACAGAGAGACATACACACATACATACATGCATACACACACACATACATACAGTATGCCTCTGTTTCATTGGGGTCATGCTCATTATCTTAGATCTCTCCAACTGGGGACGTGGACACGCATGCATTCACATGCACCCGGGCATGTAAACACAAATTTGTGTGCTTGTGAAACAAAATGTGTAAAAATTCTCTAATAAAAGCTGGGACTCTGCACTTTAACCACATGTGAATTGTTTGATTACAAAAATTGTGGAGTACAGAGCCAAATCAAAAAAAAAATATGACTTTGACTTAAACATTATGGAGGGCACTGTAGGTATGTGTAGGACTTGTTAATATTTATGTAGTACCATGAGTATTCTCATGTCTGTCTGTCTGACTACAGGGGGAAGGACAGCACCATCTTCTTCACCACCAGCTTTAATGGATCCTGTAGTGAGTGACCTCTCTATGCATGTTGATCGGTTCTGATTGGCTGACCCAGTAAAGACATGTCAATAACACTCTCCCTCATTGGTTGTCTGTGTGTTAGATGACAGGGGCATGCTAGATATGAAGAAGACCACAGACTTTGGGAAAACCTTCAAGATCGTTGCCAGCAAGATCTACTCCTTTATCGTGGAGGCCAAATTTGTTTTCGCCTCAATCATGACTGGAACGGTATGTTTTGTGTGTCGGTGTGTGTGTGTGTGTGTGTGTGTGTAATGAGTATGTGTGTAACGGTGTGTGTGTGTGTGTGTGCGCATAATGTGAGTGTGTGCAATGGGTGTGTGTGTGTGTGTGTGTAATGGGCATGTGTGTAATGGGTGGGTGTCGGTGTGTGTGTGTGTGTGTGTGTGTGTGTGTGTGTGTAATGAATATGTGTGTAACGGGTGTGTGTATGTTTAACTGTGTGTGCATTTGTGTAGTGTGTGTGTAATGAGTATTTGTGTAATTGGTGTGTGTATGTATAACTGTGTGCATGTGTGTAGTGTGTGTGTGTGTAACGGGGGTGTGTGTGTGTGTATGTATAACTGTGTGTGTGTAATGAGTATGTGTGTAATGGGTGTGTGTATGTATAACTGTGTGTGCATGTGCGTAGTGTGTGTGTAACAGGTGTGTGTGTGTGTGTGTGTGTGTATGTATAACTGTGTGCATAGTGTGTGTGTATTACTGTGTGTGTGTGTGTATGTATAACTGTGTGCATGTGCGTAGTGTGTATGTATAACTGTGTGTGTGTGTGTGTGTGTGTGTGTGTGTGTGTGCGTAGTGTGTGTGTATAACTGTGTGTACATGTGCGTAGTGTGTGTGTAATGGGTGTGTGTGTATGTATAACTGTGTGTGTGTGTGTATAACTGTGTTTGTTTGTGTGTGTGTGTGTGTGTGTGTATAACTGTATGTGTGTGTGGTCCCCAGGGCACGCTGCGGATGATCCAGGTGTCGGTGGATCAGGGTGAATCGTGGAACCTCGCCCAGCTGCCCCCGGTGGGGCATGAGCAGTTCTACTCCATCCTGGCGGCGGACGACGACGTGGTGTTCATGCACGTGGACGAGCCGGGAGGTCAGCCGGCCCGTCGAACCCCCAGCCTGTGGGACCCCCAGCCTCTCTCCCTCCCTCACGCCCGTCTCCTCTCCGCTCCTTTCTGACCCGCCCGCTCCCTCTGTCCCCAGACACCGACTTCGGCACCCTGTACGTGTCGGACGACCGCGGCACGGTCTACTCCAAATCCCTGGAGCGCCACCTCTACACCTCCACGGGGGGCGACACCGACTTCACCAACGTCACCTCGCTGCGGGGCGTCTACATGACCAGCGTCCAGGCTGAGGGTACGGCCGGGGACCGGAGGCGGGGAGGGGATGGGCTTAAGCAGTCAGTCATTAACCCTTTGAAGAGTAGCTTTTTTGTGGAATGTTTGTTCAGAATTCTAGGTCGGTGTTCTAGAACTCCATTGCTTTCTTATACCAGTAGCGATTGTTACATCAGCGTTAGAATGTTCAGTTAAGAACGTTCTAATCACATATTTGTGACCTTACATCTTAAAGGATTAAACCTGTCTGCTGTATTTCAGTGCTGTTCAGCACTTAATTTTAGTTATTGTCTGGCCAAAAGGTCCACACCTCTCTTGTACAAGGCCTAAATTTAAACCTGCAGACACTGCGGCCCTCCAGGAGTTCCTGCAGGGACAGCGTTCGCCCGGGACAGCGTTTCCCTAATTAACGAGTGTGTGTGGTCCCACTGCTGGGTCGTTTCAGGGGTTGGGACGGGTCATGAGGTGCATAACATTATATTTCTGTCAGGCTTTGATCATACGCTCTTATCCTGAGTGGCTTACGTAGCTTGCATGTCTACAGACCGTCCTTTTATACAGCTGGATATACAGCATACTGAAGCAGTGCAGGTTGAGTGTTTTGTTGAAAGGTTCAACAGTAGCACCCCAGCTGGGAGTCGAACCCGCAGCCTCTGAGCTGTCAGGCTACGTTTAAAGAGTGGGCGGGTTGTCGAAAATGTGCAAAGTCATTAAGTGGGTTGCGGGCTTGGGGAGTTTTGGTACCCCGAGCCCCGAGCCCCAGCAGATATGGCGTTGCCATATCTGTTGTGGTTGTGATGCGGTTGTGATGAGTGGGTGTGGTTGTGATGAGCGAGTGTGGTTGTGATGCGGTTGTGATGAGAGGGTGTGGTTGTGATGCGGTTGTGATGAGCGGGTGAGGTTGTGATGCGGTCCTCTGTGTATCTCCAGACGGCTCTGCGCAGACCGTGGTGACCTTTGACCAGGGCGGGGAGTGGAAGCCGCTGCAGAAGCCTGAGAACGTCGAGTGCAACCCCACGGCCGACGACAAGGACCAGGTGAGCCCCGCCCACAGACACGATGGAGGCCATCTTACTGTGCTGCATCACTTCAGACATTTTAAAACTGGCCCAGAGTGTTTGTGACCTTCAGAAATGAGGGGAAAATGTGCGTGTGAGTGTGTAACAGCCTCAGGTGTGTCCTCCCTCTGCAGTGTGTCCTGTAATGTGTGTGTGTGTGTGAGTGTGTGTGTGTGTGTGTGTGTGTGTGTGTGTGAGAGAGTGAGTGTGTGTGTGAGTGTGTAAGAGCCTCAGGTGTGTCCTCTCTCTACAGTGTGTCCTGTAGTGTGTGTGTGTGTGTGTGTGTGTGTGTGTGTGAGTGTGTAAGAGCCTCAGGTATGTCCTCTCTGAGCAGTGTGTCCTGTATTGTGTGTCTGTGTGTCTGTGTCTGTGTGTGTGTGTGTGTGTGTGTGTGTGTGTGTGTGTGCGTGCGTGTGAGTATCTAAGAGCCTTAGTTATGTTGTCTCTTAGCAGTGTGTCCGGTATTGTGTGTGTGTGTCTGCGTGTGTGTGTGTGTAAGAGCCTCAGGTATGTCCTCTCTCAGCAGTGTGTCCTGTATTATGTGTATGTGTGTGTGTGTGTGTGTGTGTGTGTGTGTGTGTGTGTGTGTGTGAGTGTGTAAGAGCCTCAGGTTGGCCTCTCTCATCAGTGTGTCCTGTAGTGTATGTGTGTTTGTGTGAGTGTGTAAGAACCTCAGGTGTGTCCTCTCTCTACAGTGTGTCCTGTAGTGTGTGTGTGTGTGAGTGTGTCTAAGGTATGTCCTCTCTCTGCAGTGTGTTTGTGTGTGCGTGTGTGAGTGTGTACGTGCGTGTGTGTCTAAGAACCTCAGGCATGTCCTCTCTCTGCAGTGTGTCCTGTAATGTGTGTCTGTGTGTGAGTGTGTATGTGTGTGTGAGTGTGTCTAAGGTATGTCGTCTCTCTGCAGTGTGTCCTGTATATCCATGGCTCCTACAGTTCCGCCATGAAGCAGAACGTCCCCATGATGCCCCTGAGTGAGCCCAATGCTGTGGGACTCATCCTGGCCCACGGTATGCATCTCCTCCTTTACCCAACACTGCTTTTACCCAACACCTCCCTTACCCAGTTCCTTCCTTACCCAACATCTCCCTTACCCACCACCTTCCTTACCCAACACCTCCCTTACCCAGCTCCTTCCTTACCCAACATCTCCTTCACCCAACACCTCATTTATCCAACACTGCTTTTACCCAACACCTCCCTTACCCAACACTTCCTTTACCAACACTGCTTTTACCTAACACCTCCCTTACCCAGCTCCTTCCTTACCCAACATCTCCCTTACCCACCACCTCCTTTACCCAACACTGCCTTCACCCAGCAGCATCTTTAGCCAACACCTCCTTTTCCCACCACCTCCCTTAAAGGAGTACCATGGTGATTTTCACACTTTCTCGGTTTTATGTGCTATTTGCACAAGAGGCATCGAAGAAACACAATGAGCAAAGTATTAAATATGTCCGTTCTGTATTTTTGGAGAAATATGCGTTTTAAATTCATCTTCCTATTTTCAACCGGTTGAGAAAGTTGTCATTTCTCTACATCACGAATATAGTAACCACTCCCATTTCCACGCCCCGTAAAGAAATCTCACAGGACACACCGTCCATAGTTTGCGCCGCTGGCTTACAGGCAAGACAATGCAAATATCTGACTAACGTTAAGTTCACTTAAATTAGAGTGCCTTTAGATTATTTCTGGTTATATTCATTTAGCTAGCTAGCTAACGTTAGCTAGCTAGGAGGTTTGCTTTCATAAGGCAATGTTATCGATAACGTTAGCTTGCTAGTTTGCTTTTATGAGGACGTTATAGTTGTGCTTTTATCTTAACTTGGCTAGCTAGATAGCAAAAATTATAATTGGATATAAGTCAATGTCCTTACCTTAGCTATCTATCGATACTTGATATACTACTAAGCTAGCTAGCTTGTGAAAATTCAGTCTCCCAAAAAGCGCGTATCATGGGGGTAGCTATGGTAAGGGGGCACGGTCTGTCAATCATAGCTAACTGACAGTTCTCATTACCACGCCCAGACGGTTCGGGTGAATTTTTATAGTGGGAAATTTAGGCTTAGAAAAATACGTTTTAACGTACATTGAAATGACTGAATAATAAAAAAAGTATGCACATTTGTTTTGTTGTTGCCTAAAGACAACTGGGAAGTGTCACGTTCAACCACCATGGTACTCCTTAAACCCAGCTCCTTCCTTAC
This sequence comes from Anguilla pacifica, assembly GCA_039654925.1. Lineage (NCBI taxonomy): Eukaryota > Metazoa > Chordata > Actinopteri > Anguilliformes > Anguillidae > Anguilla > Anguilla pacifica. The sequence goes on from CM077294.1 coordinate 48,959,242, forward strand.
CCAGCAACTCCCTAATGATGATAGGGAGTGGAAGAGAAAAAGTGTGAGTGAGGGAGAGAAAGAGAGAGGGTATGTGTGTACGTGCTTGTGTTTGTGTGTGTACACTGACCTTGTGCATTGCTGTTGAATGTATCAGTAATGTACTACATAACCAAGTGATCACTGTGTGTAATTATTTTGGGTGGTAGTTATAATGAGAAACAGCACTTACTCTTCGCACCTCTGTGCTTTGAACGAGCTCAGCTCTGTTTGGTTTAGCATATCAGCCTGCCTGTTTGACTAAGCAAATGAGGACACCTGAACGCTCGTACCCGAGAGCTCTGCTCTGTAGGTGTGCTGCTTGCATATCTGGGTGCTCGTGGCTGCCACGGTTGACCCCTGACCTTTTGGCCTCTCAGGGAGTATTGGCGACATGATGTCAGCAATGATGTCATCAGTGTTCTGAATTTATGCTCTCAAAATCTGACATTTTATCCTTTGGTTGTAACTACGAGGCCATAATTTAAGCATGAGGCCATACTTTATAAATCCTAATCCAGGTGGGTGGATTGGGAGAATTTCCATCTGAACAGTTTATTTCCTTCAATTTCTACAGAGCTTCCTGTATGGTTTGCCTCTATAACAAAATTAAAGTTAATGTGGTTCTACCTTAATTTACAATATAACTGAAAATAGAGTTACATTTATCCCTTGCCTGTGGGGCATATGGTTTTGTGTTTTCTTTAGTGGCCTCTTTGTGAATAAAATCCCTAAAGGAAACCAGTGCACCCCCCCCCCCTCCCCAGCTGGAAGTGGAGGGACATACAGCAATCAGGCATTAGTAATCACTTATTAGTGAATTTACTTGAATCTGCGTTCCTGTCTTGTGAGGCGTGGGGTAATGTGGGTGCGGTTGCCCTGTTTGACCCCTGACCCCTGACCCTTGACCCCCTCCACGCCCCTCAGGGAGTATTGGCGACTCGGTCTCGGTGATGACGCCGGACGTGTACGTGTCGGACGATGGGGGCTACTCCTGGTTCCGGGCCCTAGAGGGGCCCCACCATTACGCCATCCTGGACTCTGGGGGCCTGCTGGTGGCTGTGGAGCACAACCCCTCCCTGCCCATCGCACAGATCAAGTGAGTCCCCCGCATCACTTCCTGTTCTCAGCCCAAGGCTTGGGGATCGTCTGAAAACTATAAACCTGTGAATGCCACCGTGTGCTAAACAACTCCCTTTGATGAGATTGCACTTTACAATCTTTATCTTAGTGAAAAATAAAGCCATTATTAGCCATTAATGATTTATAATATTACCATATGTAATAATAATATATATGCTATTTTTAATAATTTAATTCATCATTAATTCACGGGAAGTTGGATTCCCTGTGAGCTGTTCTAACAGCTGACCTGAGTTGTACAAGTCTGCTTTATTTACTCAAACGGGATATGAAGTGTAGCCGTTTGAAGAAGATTGGCTTTCAGAGGGAAAGTGACCGCTTGGCCGTGGCACGCAGTTGTGCAGACCTGCGATACCTGCCGTTATGAAGCGTCTGAGCCCTGATCGCTCCGGGCCAATCAGACACTGTGGCCACAGCCCTGAGCGAGGCTTCACCTGCTGCTCTGGAACTGAGTTATGTAAATGAGGGGTCAACTGAAAGGCTAACTGGTGCGTTTAAAAAAAATCCATTAACCATAACACTACCAGTAAAAAAAAAACAAGGATTGTAGTCTGTAAAATTGATGTTTGCTATTCTAAACCTTGTTCTTGTGCATGTGTGTGCGTGTCTCTGCACATGTGTGTGTGCGTGCGGCATCTCTGTGCGCGCGTGTGTGTGTGTGTGTGTGTGTGTGTGTCTCTCTGCACGTGTGTGTGTGTGTGTGCGGCGTCTCTGTGTGCGCGCGCGCGCGCGCGTGTGTGTGCGTGTCTCTCTGCACGTGTGTGTGTGTGTGTGTGTGTGTGTGTGCGTGTCTCTCTGCACGTGTGTGTGTGCGCGCGGCGCCTCTGTGCGCACGTGTGCGTGTCTCTGCACGTGTGTGTGTGTGTGTGTGTGTGTGTGTGTGTGCGTGCACGCGCGGCGTCTCTGTGCGCGTGTGTGTGTGTGTGTGTGCGCATGTCTCTCTGCACGTGTGTGTGTGTGTGCGTCGGTGACAGGTTTTCCACAGACGAGGGGCAGTGTTGGCACGCCTACAAGTTCACCAAAGAGCCGTTCTACTTCACCGGCCTGGCGTCGGAGCCCGGGGCACTCTCCATGAACGTTAGCATCTGGGGCTACAAGCAGTCGCTGATCAGCCAGTACTGGGTCTCCGTCACCATCGACTTCAACCAGCTGCTCACCCGAGACTGTGAGTGGGGCACCAGTGGTCTGGCAGGGGGCGTGTACAAACTTCCATCTTCTTCAGAGAGGGCATTATGTGCCCAGCAGGGAGCGTGTAAAAACTCCCATCCTGGGGGCCGGCAGGGAGCATGTACAAACTCCGATAATTTGCCCCACCCCCTGTGGAGGCGTGTAACAAACTCCCATACAGGGGTCCGGCAGGGAGTGTGTACAAACTTCCATCCAGGGGTCCGGCAGGGAGCGTGTACAAACTCCCATCCTGGGGTCCGGCAGGGAGCGGCTTGCAACTGCACGGTGTCAACATACCTCCCAGAAGTGGCAGATTAATAAGTAATGACTAAGCACATTTTAAAAAAGGCTCTACTTTTTAACTTGCCTGTATGTCTTATTCATACATTGTTTTATAATTTGTATATGGAAAATGTTAGACCCATTTGCACAATTTTTTAAAAGAATGTGGCCCCCAGATTGTTGCAGCCGGAAGAACCCTTCTTTCACTGATGCTGGATTGAACTCCAAATTCAAACCAGAAAGACTGTCTTATTAGTCTGGATCAGCCTGGTTCCATGGAGGATGAGCCTCTTCTGTGTTTGTTTTCCTTCACAAACCTTTGCTGCCAGGTTTATTCAGCTCTTTGGCTTGATCTGAGCGGGCGTGCTCAGTGCTGTCATGTGATCAGTGAGTGACAGAATTTTGACAGAACTTGGCCTCTCTTCAGTCTTACCATAACAACACCACAGCCACACATTTTCTCTGTGGTTTTTTCCCCGATACCAGCTCTGTGGAGGAGTGTAGCTGCTTGGCTCAGACTTATGTTCAGTCATTTTTTCATGTTTATATTCATCTCTGTTTTTGAGAAAGTTGACTTGTTTAGCAAAGACATCAAGCTTTTCTGTCCTGTTGCCTAGGTGGCAAAGAAGACTATGTAGAGTGGCTGGCGCACTCTGATGACATCAGTGACCCCACTGACGGCTGCATGCTGGGATACAAGGAGCGCTTCCTGCGGCTGCGCAAGGACTCCGTGTGCTGGAACGGCCGGGACTACGTGGTGAATAAGCAGCCCACGCCCTGCCCCTGCACGCTGGACGACTTCCTGTGGTAGGCCCCTCTGCCCCGCCCCCCTGCGCCCCTCTGCCCCGCCCCCCCTGAGCGTCTCTGCCCCGCCCCCCTGCGCCATCTCTGCCCTGCCCCCCTGTGCCATCTTTGCCCCGCCCCTGCGCCCCTCTGCCCCGCCCACCTGATTCATCTCTGCCCCGCCCCCCTGAGCCACCTCTGCCCCGCCTCCCTGAGCCATCTCTACCCCACCCCCCTGAGCCATCTCTGCCCCGCCCCCTTCTCTGCTCCGCCCCCCGAGCCATCTCTGCCCCACCCCCTTCTCTGCTCCGCCCCCCGAGCCATCTCTGCCCCGCCTCCCTGAGCGGTCTCTGCTCCGTCCACCTGAGCCATCTCTGCCCCACCCCCCTGAGCCATCTCTGCCCCGCCCCCTTCTCTGCTCCGCCCCCCGAGCCATCTCTGCCCCGCCTCCCTGAGCGGTCTCTGCTCCGTCCACCTGAGCCATCTCTGCCCCACCCCCCTGAGCCATCTCTGCCCCGCCCCCTTCTCTGCTCCGTCCACCCGAGCCATCTCTGCCCCACCCCCCTGAGCGGTCTCTGCTCCGTCCACCTGAGCCATCTCTGCCCCGCCCCCTTCTCTGCTCCGTCCACCTGAGCCATCTCTGCCCCGCCCCCTTCTCTGCTCCGCCCCCTTCTCTGCTCCGTCCACCTGAGCCATCTCTGCCCCGCCCCCTTCTCTGCCCCGCCTCCCTGAGCGGTCTCTGCTCCGCCCCCTTCTCTGCTCCGCCCCCCGAGCCATCTCTGCCCCGCCTCCCTGAGCGGTCTCTGCTCCGTCCACCTGAGCCATCTCTGCCCCACCCCCCTGAGCCATCTCTGCCCCGCCCCCTTCTCTGCTCCGTCCACCTGAGCCATCTCTGCCCCGCCTCCCTGAGCGGTCTCTGCTCCGTCCACCTGAGCCATCTCTGCCCCGCCCCCTTCTCTGCTCCGCCCCCCGAGCCATCTCTGCCCCACCCCCCTGAGCGTCTCTGCTCCGTCCACCTGAGCCACCTCTGCCCCACCCCCCTGAATCTCTCCCTAGTTCTGTGAGATTTTCCCATGATGATGAAGTTACTGCTGGGTGGAAGAGGTGTTGGTGATGGGCCAGTAGGGAACGCTCTTCCCTCTGGACTAAATAAAAGTGAATGTCCCTGGCCAATGATGGCACTGTACTGTAGCAGGTGTATGAGGCTTGATTCACCGTGGTCATCTCTGCTTTCCCCCTGTCTGGGGGGGGGGGGGGGGGGGGATACAGGAGGGTGAACTGTCCTCTCTCATTAGGTCATGATATACTGGCATTAATTATGTATTACCTTGTAAACATTTAACCTTATTTATATGTGTGTGGGTACATGGTATCTCATATAGAGAACAGGCTGTATGTGTTCTGGGTAACCACATCCAATCTGGAACCATGTCAATACAGCACGCAAGCTCTAATCAGTATACACTACATTAATGATGAGGAGAGAATCCATTCAAGACATAAGCACTCACGCCATGTAACACCGGGGATTAAAAGCCACTAAAACATAAAAACTGCACACAAAGTGATTTTTTGAAATTCATAGTATTTGACAAAGAACCATTAACAGTTTGTTAAAATTCGGAGGTTGCAATTATGATGGGCACACACAGTGAATCCCTAGGATCGAGTTGCTTTAACCAACGTTAAATATGCCATAGCTGACCTCTTCAGACAAAGTATGCTGTAACCTGCCTACATTCACGCAGTCTGTGTATGATGTTGTTCTGAGAATGCAACCATTTGTGGTGACTCTCGTTGCTTGAGAACTGAACCAGCAAATGGCGATCCTCTGTCAGAGGATGTTCAAGTGTGGTACTTGAACATGTCCCAGATCTGGTGGCTGTCCCAACTAAAGCCCTATTCGCATGCGTTACGGTTGCTCTCAAGCCCCCGCAAACATAACAAAGCCAAAACCAAAAATAACCAGTAACTTTATTTTGCTACACATAAGAGATACCGAACACATGCGGTCCCCAGGTAATACTAGTCCCGTGCGAATAGGGCTTAAGTCAGTGTGTCTGTCTGTCCGTCTGTCTGTCTGTCTGTCCTGCAGTGACTTTGGGTACTACCCCCCCCCCCCCAGCTCTCTGCCCACAGTCTCTAACAGTGCGCTGTCTGTCTGTCTGTCCTGCAGTGACTTTGGGTACTACCGGACGGAGAACAGCTCAGAGTGTTTGGAGCAGCCGGACCTGAAGGGCCACGCCCTGGAGTTCTGTCTGCACGGCAAGAAAGAGCAGCTACTGACCAAAGGGTAACGCTCAAACCGGTCCCCCTCCTCCCTGCGCACCACCTTAACCTGTCCCGCTCTACCACCCTGCGCACCACCTTAACCTGTCCCCCTCTTCCTCCTCCCTGCGCACCACCTTAACCTGTCCCCCTCCTCCTCCCTGCGCAGCACCTTAACCTGTCCCCCTCCTCTTCCCTGCGCAGCACCTTAACCTGTCCCCCTCCTCCTCACTGCGCACCACCTTAACCTGTCCCCCTCCTCCTCCTCCCTGCGCACCACCTTAACCTGTCCCCCTCCTCCTCCCTGCGCACCACCTTAACCTGTCCCCCTCCTCCCTGCGCACCACCTTAACCTGTCCCCCCCAACCTCCCTGCGCACCACCTTAACCTGTCCCCCTCCTCCTCCCTGCGCACCACCTTAACCTGTTCCCCTCCTCCTCCTCCCTGCGCACCACCTTAACCTGTCCCCCCTCCTCCTCCTCCCTGCGCAGCACCTTAACCTGTCCCCCTCCTCCTCCTCCCTGCGCAGCACCTTAACCTGTCCCCCTCCTCCTCCTCCCTGCGCAGCACCTTAACCTGTCCCCCTCCTCCTCCTCCCTGCGCACCACCTTAACCTGTCCCCCTCCTCCTCCTCCTCCCTGCGCACCACCTTAACCTGTCCCCCTCCTCCTCCCTGCGCACCACCTTAACCTGTCCCCCTCCTCCCTGCGCACCACCTTAACCTGTCCCCCCCAACCTCCCTGCGCACCACCTTAACCTGTTCCCCTCCTCCTCCTCCCTGCGCACCACCTTAACCTGTCCCCCCTCCTCCTCCTCCTCCCTGCGCACCACCTTAACCTGTCCCCCTCCTCCTCCCTGCGCACCACCTTAACCTGTCCCCCTCCTCCTCCTTGCGCACCACCTTAACCTGTCCCCCTCCTCCCTGCGCACCACCTTAACCTGTCCCCTTCTCCCCTGCGCAGCACCTTAACTCATCCCTCCTGTACTGCTCCAAATACAGCTCTCTAGTCTGTTCCCCCATGGACTGATGCTACTGAGGTGCTGTTCTTGTCTGTAGCTACCGGAAGATTCCGGGGGATAAGTGCGAGGGCGGGACGATACCGGTGCGCCAGGAGGTCGACCTGAGCCAGAAGTGCATGAGCAACCTGCTGGATCCACAGCTGCAGGTGAGCCCACTGTCCCTACTCCCTCTGAGCCTGAGGCTGCTTCTCAAGTGTGTGTGTGTGTGTGTGTGTGTGTGTGTGAGTGTGTGTGTGTCTGTATGTGAGCGTGTGTGTGTGAGAGTGTGTGTGTGTGTGTGTGTGTGTGTGTGTGTGTGTGTGTGTGTGTGTCTGTGTGTCTGTGTGTCAGCGTGTGTGTGTGTGAGTGTGTGTGTGTGTATGTGTCAGCGTGTGTATGTGTGTGTGTGTGTGTCTGTGTCTGTGTGTGAGCGTGTGTGTGTGAGAGTGTGTGTGTGTGTGTGTATGTGTGTCTGTGTGTCAGAGTGTGTATGTGAGAGTGTGTGTGTGTGTGTGTATGTGTGTGTGTGTGTGTCTGTGTGTCTGTGTGTCAGCGTGTGTGTGTGTGAGTGTGTGTGTGTGTGTATGTGTCAGCGTGTGTATGTGAGTGTGTGTGTGTGTGTGTCTGTGTGTCAGCGTGTGTGTGTGTGAGTGTGTGTGTGTGTGTGTGTCTGTGTGTGTGTGTGTGTGTGTGTGTGTGTGTGTGTGTATGTGAGAGTGTGTGTGTGTGAGTGTGTGTGTCTGTGTGTCAGTGTGTGTATGTGAGTGTGTGTGTGTGTGTGTGTGTGTGTGTCTGTGTGTCAGCGTGTGTGTGTGTGAGTGTGTGTGTGTGTGTGTATGTGTCAGCGTGTGTATGTGAGAGTGTGTGTGTGTGTGTGTGTGTGTGTGTGTGTGTGTGTCTGTGTGTCAGCGTGTGTGTGTGTGAGTGTGTGTGTGTGTGTGTGTCAGCGTGTGTATGTGAGAGTGTGTGTGTGTGTGTGTCAGCGTGTGTATGTGAGAGTGTGTGTGTGTGTGTGTGTCTGTGTGTCAGCGTGTGTGTGTGTGTCAGCGTGTGTGTGTGTGAGTGTGTGTGTGTATGTGAGAGTGTGTGTGTGTGTGTGTGTGTGTGTCTGTGTGTCAGCGTGTGTGTGGGTGAGTGTGTGTGTGTGTGTATGTGTCAGCGTGTGTATGTGAGAGTGTGTGTGTGTGTGTGTGTGTGTGTCTGTGTGTCAGCGTGTGTGTGTGTGAGTGTGTGTGTGTGTGTCAGCGTGTGTATGTGAGAGTGTGTGTGTGTGTGTCAGCGTGTGTATGTGAGAGTGTGTGTGTGTGTGTGTGTGTGTGTGTGTGTGTCTGTGTGTCAGCGTGTGTGTGTGTGAGTGAGTGAGTGTGTGTGTATGTGTCAGCGTGTGTATGTGAGAGTGTGTGTGTGTGTGTGTGTGTGTCTGTGTGTCAGCGTGTGTGTGTGTGTGTGTCAGCGTGTGTGTGTGTGTGTGTGTGTATGTGTCAGCGTGTGTATGTGAGTGTGTGTGTGTGTGTGTATGTGTCAGCGTGTGTGTGTGTGTGTGTGTGTGTGTGTGTGTGTGTGTGTGTGTGTGTGTCAGCGTGTGTATGTGAGAGTGTGTGTGCTACATGCAACATATGCAAGTTTTTTTGTGTTTGTGTTCATGAGAGTGAGCAGACCGAGAGAGTGTAACTGACGTTTGCCCGTGTATGTGCGATGTCTCACACTCCCTCTCTCCCTCCCTCTCTCACACGCCCTCTCTCTCCCTCTCGCTCGCTCTCTTCCTCTCTCTCTCTCCCTCTCTCACACTCCTTCTCTCCCTCTCCCTCTCTCACACGCCCTCTCTCTCCCTCTCGCTCGCTCTCTCCCTCTCTCTCTCTCTCTCTCACTCTCTGTTTCACCCATCTCTCTCTCTCCCTCCCTCAGACAGCGCACCCTTCCAGCTCTGTTGCTATAGTGGTTGCCGTGGTAGCCATCATGCTGTTTGCCACGGTGGCCAGTGTGCTGCTCATCAAGAAGTACGTCTGCGGTGGCAGGTCAGTCACGCAGTGACCCTCCTCTTCCTCAGTGATGTTCCTCTCCTTCAGTTACCCTCCTCTCCTTCAGTTACCCTCCTCTCCCTCAGTGAACTTCCTCTCCTCTCAGTGACCCCTCCCCAGTGGCCCCCCTGAGCAGTGATCCCTCTCAAGTGAAGCTGTGAAGCTGAGATGTGCTACATGTAGCCAATAAAGATAATCTTGTAGAGAAAACCGATCTGATTGGTTCAAGTCACTCTGCTGTAATGGTTGACAGTGAAAGTGTGTAATAATATCTCCTGAGTTCCTATGAATTCCAGTCAGACAGTGCCAAGGTATAGGTGATGTTGCAGGTGTAGATGGCTCTGCAGGTATAGGTGGTGCTATAGGTGTAGATGGCTCTACAGGTATAGGTGGTGTTGCAAGTGTAAATGGTTCTGTAGGTATAGGTGGTGTTGCAGGTGCAGATGGTTCTGCAGGTATAAGTGGTGCTGTAGGTGTAGATGACTCTGCAGGTATAGGTGATGTTGCAGGTGTAGATGGCTCTGTAGGTATAGGTGATGTTGCAGGTGTAGATGGTTCTGTAGGTATAGATGGTGTTGCAGGTGCAGATGGTTCTGTAGTTATAGTGGTGCTGCAGGTGTAAATGGTTGTGTAGGTATAGGTGGTGCTGTAGGTGTAGATGGTTCTGTAGGTATAGGTGGTGCTGTAGATATAGATGGTTCTGGAGGTATAGGTGGTCCTGTAGGTGTAGATGGTTCTGTAGGTATAGGTGGTGCTGTAGGTGTAGATGGTTCTGGAGGTATAGGTGGTCCTGTAGGTGTAGATGGTTGTGTAGGTATAGGTGGTGCTGTAGGTGTAGATGGTTCTGGAGGTATAGGTGGTCCTGTAGGTGTAGATGGTTGTGTAGGTATAGGTGGTGCTGTAGGTGTAGATGGAGGTTGAAGCTGTGACTGATCCTGGACCCCATGTCCGGCAGGTTCCTGGTGCACAGGTACTCGGTCTTGCAGCAGCACGCAGAGGCTAACGGCATCGAGGGCGTAGATGAGCTGGACGTCCACGTCGCCCAGTCGCCCAAAAGGGATTTCCATGACGACTCGGACGAGGTATGCACCCACTCAGTGTCCAACCATGTGACCAGTGCGATATCCAATCACCCCACACACACACAGCATCCAACCACCCCACACACACAGCATCCAACCACCCCACACACACACAGCATCCAACCACCCCACACACACACAGCATCCAACCACCCCACACACACAGTATCTAACCACCCCACACACACAGCATCCAACCACCCCACACACACACAGCATCCAACCACCCCACACACACACACAGCATCCAACCACCCCACACACACAGCATCCAACCACCCCACACACACACAGCATCCAACCACCCCACACACACAGTATCTAACCACCCCACACACACAGCATCCAACCACCCCACACACACACAGCATCCAACCACCCCACACACACACAGCATCCAACCACCCCACACACACAGTATCTAACCACCCCACACACACAGCATCCAACCACCCCACACACACACACAGCATCCAACCACCCCACACACACACAGCATCCAACCACCCCACACACACAGCATCCAACCACCCCACACACACATAGTATCTAACCACCCCACACACACAGCATCCAACCACCCCACACACACAGCATCCAACCACCCCACACACACACAGTATCTAACCACCCCACACACACAGCATCCAACCACCCCACACACACACAGCATCCAACCACCCCACACACAGCATCCAACTACCCCACACACACACAGCATCCAACCACCCCACACACACAGCATCCAACCACCCCACACACACACAGCATCCAACCACCCCACACACACAGTATCTAACCACCCCACACACACAGTATCTAACCACCCCACACACACAGCATCCAACCACCCCACACACACACAGCATCCAACCACCCCACACACACAGCATCCAACCACCCCACACACACAGTATCTAACCACCCCACACACACAGCATCCAACCACCCCACACACACACAGCATCCAACCACCCCACACACACACAGCATCCAACCACCCCACACACACAGCATCCAACCACCCCACACACACACAGTATCTAACCACCCCACACACACAGCATCCAACCACCCCACACACACAGCATCCAACCACTCCACACACACACAGTATCTAACCACCCCACACACACAGCATCCAACCACCCCACACACACAGCATCCAACCACTCCACACACACAGCATCCAACCACCCCACACACACAGTATCTAACCACCCCACACACACAGCATCCAACCACCCCACACACACAGCATACAACCACTCCACACACACACAGTATCTAACCACCCCACACACACAGCATCCAACCACCCCACACACACAGCATCCAACCACCCCACACACAGAGCATCCAACCACTCCACACACACAGCATCCAACCACCCCACACACACACAGTATCCAACCACTCCACACACACAGCATCCAACCACCCCACACACACACAGCATCCAACCACCCCACACACACAGCATCCAACCACTCCACACACACACAGTATCTAACCACCCCACACACACAGCATCCAACCACCCCACACACACAGCATCCAACCACCCCACACACACAGTATCTAATCACCCCACACACACAGTATCTAACTACCCCACACTGGCCTTCTGCTTCTCATGCTCCAGTAATAGCAGACTTTAGACCATGATAATGGTCATTTTATTAGGATATCTATAAAGCTCAGCTTGCTGGAAAACAATTTTCTGAAGGTGTAAGATTGCACAAATTCACTAAATAAACTAAACATCTAAAGAAAAATCAAGATCTTTGAGAACTGTTACAAAACGTATGCCTTTGCAGCCCTTTTCCTCAGCCACTCTATGCGGCAAAGTATCGAGTGTAAGTCTGGCTTGAGGTAGTGCTTATGGTAAGAGCAGGTATGGTAAGTACTGGTGTGTGTGGTCTATGTGATTAGATCTCAGTTCAGGCTCTGGTAAAACAGGCATGGGGAACACACTGATGGGAGCTTGTATTTTTGGATCGTCTTTTAATATGTTTACTGTATTTTTTCATTCTGTGTTTCTTTTATGTATTTTATGAAGCTAAAGGCAAATGTCCTCTGTGTGGACAATAAAGTTTTGTATTCGTACAGTATCTGACCCTCTTTCCCGTCTGACCTCAGGACCTGCTGGAGTGAGAGGATGGGTCTGAACCAGTCACCACCTGGAGAGAAGAATCACCCCTCCTATGCCAGCGCCTCCCTTTTCTTTCTGTCTCTTTCTGTCCTCCTCCATCCCACAATGCATCTCCAGGGCTACCCCGCGCTTCCCTCTGCTCTTCTCTCGCCATGGCAACTTCCGCTTGCCGCGCGGACGGTGGTGGGACCTCGTGCTGTCCACTGTTACCGACCCGGATTTACGCCGCTCCCTGCTGAACCACATGACCAGGAGGCCTGCGGCTGATTGGACAGAGCCGGAGAGTGGGCAGACCAATGAACTTTCGGCTCCAGCACGGCATCGCATTTTAGGTTCTTCGCGTCTCGAAGATCTTCCTTGAATTTTTCTGAAAAAGGAAAGAGCGTCTTTTTCACAGCTGTCTTCCTTTCCGGCACGGGGAGCTTGGGTTTCTGTCGCGGTCGCGGTGTTCGGGCCGCAGGACAGGGTTGTGAGGAAGCAGCGACCGCGACGCCAGGTTCTTCCGCGCGGTCGCCGCAGCCGCCGCTCCGCTTTTCCGTATTTAGAGGATCCCCCTGTGAGGATGGAGGCCATGACGTGATTTCAGGCTTTCCAAAAAAACTGATCTGATGCTGTAATATATTTGTCTGCTGTAAACTAAGAATGATCTTTTATATTTAAATGAAGAAAAAAAAAAAGCATAAGGTGATGGTAAAAGGCTGTGTCTTGGTCATTGCTATTAATACTTTGTGTATTTCTAAATTGTCAACTATTTTCTGTCTTTGATCAAATTTTGGGCTCTGGAGAAGTCAGGACGTGTGCACCGTTATATATATGAGTCGGACTCAAGCATACAATTATCGTTGTTGCAGTTTTTGGCAATCACACAGCAGTGGATTCTGGGAAACTGTGGTAATGTTATACTGCTGGTCCAAAAAATAACGCTTGTGTTGCACATGTATGCCACGTCTGAAGCAATAAAGTAATCAGATGCAATATTTTAAGCCACATTCCTCTGACTAAGCTGTAGCTTATTCCTGTTCATAATGCAGAAACATTGCTGTATTTCAAGTGATACAATCTTTTTTGACCGTATATTATTCCAGGCAACTCAAATTTGACATGAAATTTCATCACCCAGTACAACAAATCATTGTTATTTTTGGGACTATGCAACAGCAATCCATTGTGTAAATTGTTTTTCATCTTTGTACAGTTGCATTACAAGTTGGCAATAAGAATCTGGGGTATGTCCCAGATCCTTGGTTTTAACATGATTTTTTTTTTCAATTAATGTAATTTTTCATAGAATTGTGCAAAGTGTGGTTTTGCACATTTAAAATCCAATCATAGTGCAATTACCGAGATTTAAATGACTATCACATTCCGTAACCTTTTGGACAAGCAGGTAACTGACACAATCTCATCTGCCAAGTCTGTAAGAATGAACATATTAATTTAGTTCTGTCCTGCTGAGATATCATTCCCAAAAGCACAAGCTCCTGTAAGTAGTTCTGAGTGGGTCACAGAAATGCACAGATCAACACTTCTGTACTCCTCAATTAGACTGTTAGACAATGCAGTTTTGGTGATGGTTAGGGCTGTGGACTTTTTTTTTATTCTTGGGTAACTGTGTTTCCAGGTGGACATTTAAATGGTTGCATTCAATGTATTTAAGATTATTTAGAAATGGAGAAACCAAAATATCGATGTAGGTGGAATATTACAACTCATGCTGGTCCCAGCACAGGTAACGTGTTTTTTTTTGCTTGTAATTATGTAAAATAGAATAATAACATACCCAATACAGTCCCTGCTATTGAAGGAGTTTTGTGGGTAATGTGGTTTTATAAACAAAGTTTTATGAATAGTTACCCATTTTTGCACTGATTTTTATTTAAGTGTATGGGAATTAAAGGTGACTGTAAACAGGAGAAAATGAGAAGAAAACCGGTCCCTGCTGTCGCAATTTGTTTATTTTTTATTCACAAATGCAAGAGTGCTCTAAATATAACTGACAAAATAGAGCAGCTACCAGAAAGGGTAGTTCAAGAATCGAGTAAATAACTTTGTGTTTGAGAAGCTTAAATAATCTTCTTTCTTGTCTCTTTAAAAATGTTCTTCAAATGTCCTTCTGTGCTCTTGTGATTCTGCCCAATTCAGTGCCATCTTTTGTGTGCTGCAATTTCTTCAAAGTTACGGTACAGTTGGAGTGCAGTCTCAGTCTTTAATGAACTTTAAATTTAGATCAAATTGTTCTTCGGCCATTACTGTCAGCTTCCTCCAACTACAACTTTTCCATAGCAACGGCCTGAGTGCCTGAAGTTGCACGCTGTCTTCACAATGTCTCAGGCTATCCTGAATTGACTTTTTCATTTTCACTTTTTCAATTGACATTTTCTCTCCACAAACTTTTAAAATGGAGACGTTTTGCCTGAAAGCACTCACTCACATGAAGATGTTCATTAAGTGCCTAGTGAAAGCTTTGATTTTATTGGACTTCCTCTTTGACTGAAAAGATTTGCTTCCAGGTCACAGTCAGCCCATAGTCTTGTGTAGATGTAATTGTCATAAGTGCCTGTCAGAGGTAACAGTCTGAAATCCTTCCTTGCTTCATACATACTGTGGGAGTTGAGTAGCTAATAGACATACAGTCACAGGCAGGAGTGTAACCAAGACCTATAAAATCCCAAGGTCAAGAGCCTCTACTGGGGTGGGGTGGGGGTTAGGCCAGGGATTGCTCCCCCCCCCACAATTTAATCATTTAATTGGGGATGCATTTTGGGGTGTATATGCTATACATATACCTCTAGGTTAGGCTTAAATTTGAGAAAATATTAAAGACCATTCATTCCCCTCCTGAAGGCCTTGCAATTGATATTCTCCCTAAAGAATGAAATTAAACACAGGCTTAAGAAATGGGGGGGGGGGGGAGGAATACAAAATACTGAGGACACGACCTCGGTGTCCTTCATGGTAGTTTCGGTGACTTTCCGTTTTTAAAGCAAACACGCCATTTATGATGAGAATAAACAGTTTGAGCAAAGCTATAATGTTGCAGCTACGGTGGTTATTCTGTACACACCTGTTCCTTCAGGCCCTGGGGTGCCCCATGCCTCCACGGGCACAGACTCCACGTTAAATGAGTCTTAATTAAGGTCTCACATAGCAGCCCGTGTTCAATTTTTTATTTTATTTTTTCTTGCTGTTCATATCCCTGCACAAAGGATTGAGCACGACAGGTTTATGTAAAAACTGTTCCAACTTTGTACGGGCTCTGTATTTTGTTCTGTATATCTAAAGACCGTTCTCTTTGCTTTCAAAAATAAACTCACTGGTACCATGGTTTTTTCTTCCAAAAAGAAAAGGTTTTTTTCCCCCTGAAAGGCAAAGGTTCCCCCCCCCCCCCATCACAAATCCAAAAGGCACTGAAGCTGGATGTTTGGTAGCAATGCAAACATTAACTTAATTTCCTTTTGTGCAGTAAAGTCTACAATTTTCAGTAATCAATTTACAAACATCTGAAAACAAAATCTGTTTAATTCAGCACACACATAATAAATTTAAATACGGTTATGGTCTAATTCTTACGAGTCCTCTTCAGCAGCAGATAACCAGCCAGGAAAGCACTGTGTTATGCACAACCTTGATAAGACACACAAGCTCTGCATTAATAGGGTTCTGACAGCCTTCTAGCACACTGAGACATACAGCTCATTAGCGCCCATAAACTCCCCTTCCCACACAGAAAAGCTTTGTTTACACTACGGTGGTTTATCAGGGTTAAGTTGCAACTGACTTGACACCATGTACGTTCACAGCTGTTGCTATTACAAAAAACAAAAAAACAAACTCAGATTCTGTACAGGAAGTTTCCTGCACTGTCAAAAAATTCCTGCCCTTTCTGGACCACCTGGCAGTTCTGTTCTGGATGTGTTCTGGCGAGCTCTTCCAGTTCCTGGTCCGAAAGGACCTGGCCATCCCAACTGTCCTCTTCTTCCTCTTCCTCCACCCCCTGTTCCTCCTCCTGGCTGAGGGAGGACTGCCGGTCTGTCTGTACCTCCTGTGGAGTGACAGAGCTCCAGACAGGGGAACGAGGGCTTGGTAAGGTGAGAGCGCCCAGGCTGTCACCTCCACCAGAGGGCGCTGTTGTTGCCACTTCCCGACCTGCACCCAGGCTCTGTTGGTCTAAAGTGGTGAGGGCGCTTCCTGTGCCAGCAGGAAGCATGGCACTGTGGGCCCCAGGCAGCTGGGGTGCGTCTTGGCCAGGGTGGGCGTTGGCCGGGAGAGACTGCTGCCGTACTGCTGCCTTGGAGTCCTGCTTCGCCCGTCTCTCTGCAGACGGGACGAACTTGCCCCTCAGGACCCTGCGGATGACGTCGGTACTGACGCCGAACCCCTCGGCCAGTCGAGCCACGGTCCACTCCTCCGGCAACTCCTGCTTCAGGTACCTGAGCGGAGCAGGGAAGAGCTAGGTTAGGCCATTACAGTATCTGAATATCAGCTGTTCTTAACAGGCAATACCTGTCAGTCATGAGTTTATCTGGTCATGGACACCCCTAACGGTCATGGTGTAGGCTGGGTGTCATGACCCTTCTTGCGGTCAGTCGGGTAGCAGTGCTCTTTTGTTTGTGTGCATATCAGTGCACTGTATGGTTAAAAAAACTGGTTGTTTTCATCCTGGATGCTGATTGGCTGAGACCGTTATTATAGTGATTATAAATCTAAAACAGTAACAGTAGTTCAAACAACCTCTTTATAAACAGTACCATTCCACACACAACCCGTTACTTACAAAATAAATAATATTGTGTTATCAATTAATTGTTTCTATATGTTTTAACCGTTATATAAAAGGAATACGGCACTTGAGGCTGTGCTGTATCGTGAATACAGGCACGGCTACAGGGGTGTTAGGCATGATGGGAAGCGGAGTGCTGGCAGCCTCCTGCAGTCACAACTGTATTCACCATACGGCGCGGCCTCCCGAGCCATATGGCTTAAAGAGGCGGAGCCTTTGGCCACAGGAAGTGCCCACCTGATCTGCTCCATGGCGTCCCAGCTCAGCTTCCTCTCCGGGGGCCCCGGGGGGCCCAGCTGCTTCCTGACTCTCTGGAACTTCATGGCCACCTGCCTCCTCTTCTCCGCCCTGACCAAGACAGGAAGCAAAGGCGCCGTCACACAGTGACGAGGCCCGGAAGCCTGAACCATCCCATTTGTGTTTACACTAAGGCATTTTACGTCTCTGAGGCCACATTCAGACACAATCCGGCGATGCGGGAGAAACGGCAGTCCTCCCATTCATTTGAATGGGGGTGGTGCGTTTAGGCTGCGGGAGTGGGGACCGCATGGGGTACAGAAAAAACCGCAGCGGCCGTGCGGGAAGAAGCAGAACCAGGATCAACTTTTGCCGTAACGCAACCCGACGTCACGCTGCGGTGGCCAATCACGTAAGCCGGCGATCAGAGCGGAAGACGCCCACGGGAAGAAGAGCCTTGTTTAAATTACCATGTAGCATTCCGCTGTTTACCAAGCAACTGTGAAGATATGGAGGAGAGACGAGATAACGACAGCAAGAAGCTTCCTTCAGTTTGTGCCCATTTGTTTGAGTTACCGATCAGGAAATGGAGGAAAAGGCCCAGGTCGGGGGTTAAAGTTCTTCTTCTTCTCTTTTCTTGTTTAATGGTGGTCGGTAAACAGCTTTTAGGTGCATTACCGCCACCTTCTGGATTGGGGGGGGTTAAAGTTCACAACATGACATCACACAAATGGGCCATGTAGTGACACGCCCACACCTCCGCACAACCCTGCGGGAAGGTGCCGCATTGCCTGATCTGGTCTGAATGCAGCCTTACTATACAGAGAAACTTACACAGATTAGTTTTACATTAGCAACCCATTTATTTTACAGATTTAATTCTGGTTAAGTACCTTGCTCAAGGGTACAGCAGTAGCCCACCTGCGAACTGAACCTACAACCACCTCTGTGATGCAAGCTCAGCTCCTGACCATTGTAATACACTGCTTCCATTACACAACTGTCCACAACTTAACATAATGGCATAGGAGTCATCCGTCAAGAGTGAATTCATTGGGTATTATAGTTAATTACTAGTCCTGAGGGGACAGACTCATGCATACTGAGGATGACATACCTGCTGATAAAGGATGACATACATAGCAGCTTTACACTCCACTAATGCTTAAACCGAATAAGTGAAATGATTCATCTTAAGCTTCGGCCAGCTCACCTCTCCAAAGCTCTGAGCCTGTCTTCAACCTCCGCCATATCAGGATCATCTATAAACTGGTCCCCCTCTCTGGGATCTGGGCCTGGCTGGGCATTTTTCTGCCCCGGCCAGACCCTGGCATCGCGGCTGGCCCAGCGACGTGCCAGCCCGCATACCCCGAGGATCTGCAGGTCCGCGAGGGCATGTAAATGGGGGATAACCCTACAGAGCATGGCCTCATTCCAGGCTCCGCGATCGGGCAGATCTGCAGTAGGTACGACGTTTGCAGATCCAGGAATTCAGGACTTCAGATAAGCGTCTACTGGAAATTAAACAGAGAATATGCACATGTATGAGCATTACATGTATGAGCTTTTTTTTTCATTCGCAGTCAAACTGATTTTGGACCCTCACGTTTTATGAACAGCATGCACTGCGTCACGTACCTACATTAATACATAACCATCACAAGTCGTCTGAAAAACTACATTATCGGTAACTTAAGAGTTGTGTACTTGTATGTTACTACAGCTACGAAACCTATCTAGTACCTGTTTGCTAGCTAGATGGTTAGCTATATCGATAACAGAGCTTACACTGTCCGGATTCAGAGTTAGCTAGCTAATAGGCTCCACATAATTATGAGGCGTAATGTTGTGCGTTTAAAATAAGTACTCGTAGCCAGCTAACAAGTCATCGCTAATTGAACTAGCTATGTAACGTTAGTTTTGCCAGATATGAATTTTGCGAATAACTAGCATTACTAGACATGTATACTACTTTCAATGACAGTAACATGAGACACGATTCGACGTGTAATTTCAAATAGAGCCATATATCTACAATGCTTCTTTTGCCCGCGAACTACCTATCTAAATGACCTAATTTCCTTTGTAAAATAACACATTTGTAAACTCGTAAGTCAAAGCATTACTTTACCTTGAAAACAAAAAGTCAGACATGTACTTTCAGAAATCGAGGTTCGATTGCTTCTGCCTTCACAAGGGACTTGCGCAGCGCTCGATTATTCCAACGCGCCAATCGCAAGACTCTTTATTATAAATGGCAGTCGACTCTCTGCGATAGAGATCTTCGTCAGTCGGATAGCCGCGGGTACGGGGTACCCACACACAGTAACCCACAAAAAAATACAGCTGACATGAAATCCACTGTTCGTTCCCAGCCAGGTTGAAATAGTAATGGCGGGGGGTCGGCCCGTTTTGATTGATCTAGGCTAATAAAAAATATCCTGAACTTTTCTGTGCTGCCTTTAAAAAACGTTTTAAATTATTTTAATTGTATTGATTATTTTTCCTGTATCCACAAGCATACAGGAGTTGCTATTTATTTTCAACTGTTTTAGCATCCTTATTATCTTATTTAATATATAATCATATGGTGACAGTTTTATATCCCCATCCTTACCATTCAGTTACAGTGTTCATTGACCTGACCCAATCTGGGGACTGCCTTTTGCAGCAGAGTGACAGACACATGTATTATTTTATTTTGTCCATATGCTATATCCTTATTACAATTTTCAGTTAATAATAGGCTTACAAAAATGTGAATTGTTAATGGGGTGCATTCCATGGGGTTTATGGCTATAATAGTTAATCAATTTAAAAAGTTTGGTTCATATAAAAGGTATATGGGTTTATAGCTATTGTAACATTTCATTCATTTACAAATTTTTGGTGATTTCTAAGCTGTATTCATAGACCTACATTTAAAATAATGAAAACATTTAGATAATAGTTCAACATTTAGAGGCTTGTCAAATCTTGTTGGCCAATCAGCTTTGAAGACTTGCCTTATTTGTTGTGCAAACCACTTAGAATTTTAAAGAAGTGGGAATGTTGTGTAAGAAGGCTACACGATGAGAGGCCTTAGGTTCACTTTCATGTGGGTTGGGTCGGGGTTGCAGGGATGGTTTCTTTCTTTTCTTTTTTTCAGGACAGATTTGGTCTTGGAATTAATAAGGCAGGGATGGGCAAAAAAAGAACCATGTAGGACTCTACTGGGCCATATGATATGAAGAAGTGTTCTTGTAATCTGGAACTACTTAGAACTTTCCTTCACCTGTTTCCATGGCTGGAAGTTCACAGCAGTTGTGATTAAGTACCTTGCTGAAGTTCACAATGACAGTTCTTGAAACCCACAGCTGTGTAATTATTAGGTTGCTTCTCTGTCCTTTAGCCCACGCCCCTAAATCACGCATTAGAAGGTAGAAATATCATTAATGCCATCATCCGTTTTCAGGGGCCACTATGATGACGTCATCGCCTTTATGAATCTGGACACTGAGATTATTGTGCACGCGCTGCGAACAGAGGCATTTACATTAAAGATGTACATCACTGCCATGGGGTGCCTGGAAATTATACTGTTGTTAAATTATGATCAGTGTTCATGGGCTTTTATTGAATTACAACCACACAAAATGTTTAGCCTACTTTTAATATTGCGCCAGATATAAAGCTACAAGCATACAAGCAACGGCCTGGATGAAGTTAAATGTGGTTGGTTTACATTTCACCACATAATTTCGCAAACTCCAATATATTCTAGATAGCTAGTCTGCATAACTTGCTACCTTGGTTGGCAAGAGCAAGAAAAAGAAAGAAAGAAAAAAAAACCTGACTAGGTAGTGTTAGTTGGCTCGCCAGTTTGCACTACCAATGTAATGCTTCAATTACAGTAGGAGTAGCCGAAACACAGTCATGCGGAATAAAATGTGTGTAGCCGCAGTAGGGTGATGTCAGATTATGATAGATTAAAAGTAAAACAGAACTATGAAACTATATTATACTGCAGCGAGCGACTATTAGATTGGCCCAAATGGTAGGTCATTTGTGCGATATTTCCCTTTATGCTACTAAATCGCTTCAAGACTGATGCATTCACGCATCATCTGTTAACAATCAAACCCGACCATTTTCAACACTGAGCAAAGACCTGTGGATGGGCGTGGAGACGCCGTTCGAGAAGACAAGGGGGAGGGGAAACCGAATCGTCCGATTTGTTGGTGGCGTTCGAGGTGCGCCATTTTGTCCAGACACCGTGGTGATTGGGTTTGGAAAACGGTACTGGAGCCAATCAGAGGGAATTCGGGCGGCGGAGAAACGGTGAAAGAGACAGCGGTTCGGAGGGGATTGGTGAGTCACTGACCAACCAAATTAGTAACACAGCAAAATACAGGAATTAAAACTGCATTGATACAAATTTTGAATGTAGACGCCGAAGCAGCAAGCCCAGCAATTTGGCCCACAAGCGACCTTTTTAAGCGATACGAAGTTACGTTAGGTTGCCCTAAAATGGATGAGACTGTTCGACACGACGATTCGGTAGCCATTGCTAAGAATGTGCTTTTTGATTGTTACAAGTAATCTTTTTAGTTCGAGGTAGTAAGTCAGAAAGTAAATGTTACTTACCTGTACATATAAGCCAGCTAACAGTAACCTGCGGGAAATAATAGGAGCTATGCTCGCTAGCTGCGTTTAATTATTTATCCAGCTGGCTACGTGACGCAGGCTCAGACAGAGTACCACGAGTGAGCTATTTGTTATTTGCGTAACATATTCTATGAATTCATATCATTTGAAAACATTTTCGGTATTTCGACAAGCTTCTACAAAGTGTTAGACCTGGTAATCAAAAGGCGACCAAGCATTAGCTATTTTTTCCATTCGTAGTCGCAGGCTAGCAGACGTCCAAGTGTTCAGCGAGCAATTTTGTGCAGTAACTTCAAATTCCGTTCTGTTGAAGAAAACAAAGCCACTTAAGTTAGATGAGCAGTTTTGTAATGTAGCTGGTTAGTTAGCTAATGTTGGCTATAAATAAATTAACGTAATGTTAGCTTCCACTAGCTATCTACGCACTAGTAATGAGTTTGCCGTCTGAATGGTAAAATATAGCGCGAATTTTCTAGTGTGGCATTAGCTATTTAAAGAAGTCATATTTAACTACGTCAGAATACAGAGCAGAAATTGTTTCAGATATACTATGAAAGCAATAAAAGTAAATTCATTACGTTTCTTTGTGGGGTATTTACGTCGATGATTTAGATGTTATTTCAGTGTGCAGTAATTTTCTTCCTTTAGGCTTAGCTTCCCCCCCTCCCCGAGAAAGCGCAATATCTTTCTAAAGTCGACAGGTGAACCTTTCTAAGTATCTAAACATTAATCGCGCGCAAAACTTCCTGGGGTTTACACTTGAACCGTTTACGATAACTTATAGGTCTAGTAGGGTACATTTCTACTGGCACTTGGCTTTAAGAATTAAAATGTTGGGTGAACATTAGTGTTATGCAGTCATTTATGCAGGTTGCCAAATGGAAAAATGTAGATCTCCGAGTCAGCCGCGGGAGATCTGGGAACCAAGGTTATTTGGAATTCCTGCACGAAGTGACGTAATCCTTCTGCCGAAAAACCATTCCGTCGCCCTACACCAAGTAAAATAATTATGCGAATTACTGGACTACCCAAAAGGTGACGGTGTCAGTGTTGCCCTAGACATAACCAGGCTATGAATGAAATATTCAAAGAAATTTTTCTAAATCCTGGTATTCACATTTTTTCCGCATGGGCCACACATCTTTTGCAGTACATAAGCATTTCTTATCCCGATGCACCAACACAGCTTGATTAAAAAAAATACAATCCATTTATGCACTTGGATATTTTTACTGAACCAACTTGTATTCATAATTGCCAGTGTGTAACTTGCACAGGTGGCTATTGGTTCGTACTTTGACACTTTATAATTATAAAGGCTTGCCTTCAAAATGAGTCACCATCTTGCATAAGCTAGCTAAGTGCATAATGTTGCCTTGTAAACCTGGCATGTCACAGAACATAATTTTTATTTATTATTTTTTTAAATTTTGTAAGGACATTTGCTTTATCAGGTAAAAAACGGTCAGCTCCTAAAAATCCTTGTGAATTCCAATCACTTTTGTTCGTTTCTGTATGTTAAAGACTTCTTTTCTCATCAGTAGGTCACTGAGTGGCGTTGAGACCAGACACTTGATTTTGAAAACGATGTCTTTACATTGCAGATGGTGTCTGTAATGTGGTTATTTTATGCCTAAGTTCTGCTGTATGGGTATGGAGTATGGCCTTTGAGCCTGTAATTTGCCATCCCAATCTAGGTCCCATACAGTAACACAGAGGGGAATACTGGGATCTGTAGTTCTAGCGTGAGGGTTGTGGAACACTTCACCCAGCTCTGGACTTCAGTCTCAACGCCTTATCCAGGGCCATGTTTGGAAAGCACAGTGGGGTGCCCATGTACCGCCCTAGGTCAGCGAGCAGGCTGAAGCGGATCAGCATACGGCTGTCACTCACGTCCGTCTCTCCGCCCACAGTGTCAGAGCGGGAGCGAGCCAAGCTGAGCTGAGGGGGCGGAGCCAAGCTGAGGGGGCGGAGCAGAGCAGCTGGGAGTGAGATCATGGAACAGTTCACCACGGCAACCACCACCAGTGGGGAGCAGATCCTGGTGCAAACGACAGGAGGGCAGCTACAGCAGCAGGTGGGCTGGTGTTACATTAGGGGCCAGAGACCATGTCCTGGAGGGCAGATTTCTGCTTCAACCAGTCACCCTGGCTCAGTGAACCAATTAGTAATAATAAAGTTTATTTTTAAAGCTCTCTTATAAAAATTAATTGATATGTACACACATAACAGATCTGTTATTATAAAAAGCTAAGATAGTAAAGCATGTTCAATGTATGTAATACAAACAGGACAACAGCAAATAAAAGGTAATGACCTACAGTTTAGTTAGCTGTTCAGACTGCCATCAGTTAACTCATAGGTTAGGCCACATTGAAACAAACGTTCCATATAGGGACAGGAGCAGCCTTCATTCATGAGCTTATCAGTAACTGTAGAGTAATTGTGCAATCTGCATATATCGTTCGTGATTTAAATGATTGGACGCTGGCATGAAATCCAGAAATGGATGGTGTTCTTGAGGAATGGGATTCCCCGTCTCTGCTGTGTGAGCTGCTGCTGAGCTTACTCTGCGGATTTGGACCCGGTTCTCCTCTTCCCTCTTCCCTCTGAAGAAGCATTCTGTAGTAAAAGCAGAGCTCCACTCGTCATTGTGTCTGTGAATGAGGGAAACAGTTCCTTTCCCTGAACTTGTGTGGGTGCTGGTCTGCATGGTGGAGGAAGGCCACCCTGGTCCAGGAGTTCCTGGGATGCTCCGGATTTTTCTTGCGTCTGAGCTTGAACGCACAGATCGAGTCCCAATCTGAATTGTGAAACTCTGGCCTGCCTGCATTAATTAAACTTGATAATGAATTAATCCAGCGTTATAGTTAAGGGTTGATATGGAGCAAAAACCAGAGAGATCTGTGGCACTCTGGGACCAGGGTCATCAACCTCGGCCGTGTGGACTCCGAGCGACGGACAGCGAGTGTGTAAACAGTCCTGCGGTATGGAGGAGTGTGTGTTGCATTACTCCTGTAACGGAGTGGACAGAGTGTACAGAATGCAGCAGCAGCGGCGGCGGTAATGGACACTTGGTAACGCGCGCTGTGTGACGTCCCCGCGGTGACGGTGCCTTGTCTCCGGGCGCAGGGCACGGTAACCGCGGTAGCCACGGTGCAGCTGCAAGCTGAAGCTCCGGGGGCCGGCCAGCAGGTGCAGACGCTCCAGGTAGCGGTGCGACCCCCCCCCCCGCACTCTGACCCTGGCCTGCTGCATGCCCCTAACCCCCCCCCCCCAGCATGCTGTCCAGAGCCCCTCCTGTCCCATCCCCTGCAGCTGTGATTGGAGGGCGCCCGTGCTGATGTGCATGTGTCTCCGCCCCCTTGCTCCCTGTGCTGTTTGTCCGTTGACCTGTTCGTACAGGCTCGGCGATGCCCAGCGGCTCGTTCAGCGAACGGCACGGCCTGTCAGAGCGGCCTGCTGTGAGCGAAGAGGTGTGACCTGGGACTGAAGCGTTTCCGCCTTTTATCAGCACTGCTACACCAGTCTCAGCCAATCACGCGAGAGCTCTCCATAGCCTGAACTTGGATGGCAGACTGTGAAAAGCGATTAAGTCAGACAGACGCAGAAGCGCTCGCTCAGTCCGTTCCCATAGTTCCTTCCCCTCTGCTCGTCTGGTCACCGCCTGTCACGGGCAGACGGATCTGCTGCGGTTCCTTTCGCTTCAGGGCGCCTGCTAATCGAATGACCGCGAGCGTCACATGGGCGTCTGTCTGCGCCGAAACACAGGGCTGCTTGTGTCAGAGGGACGCTGACGACCCTCGTTTGCTCTCTGGCCGCTGGGCGTTGCGGAGTGATCCAGTCTCCCCACATTGCATGGTGCCTGCTTGCTGTGGCCATCTGGTGGGGATGTTAGGTGTTAAACCCCCCTGGTGGGGATGTGAGGTACTGCACCCCTGGTGGGGATATGAGGTAGTGCATCCACCGGTGGGGATGTTAGGCGTTAAACCCCCTGGTGGGGGATGTGGGGTACTACACCCATGTTTTAAATGCCTTTGTTTCCTGGGTGCAGGGGCAGCCGCTGATGGTGCAGGTGAGCGGGGGGCAGCTCATTACCTCCACAGGGCAGCCTCTCATGGTGCAGGCCATGTCCGGAGGCCAGGGACAGACCATCATGCAGCTGCCCATGGCGGCAGGGCAGGGGCTGCAGCAGGTAAGAGAACCTTCTGGAGTTACCGTGAGCTTCCGCTTCCCATCTCACCCATGCAGCCTTACCCGGCAACGCTCCGGAACTTTACACTTTGCACCGGCAATTTGCCAGCCTAAGACCTAGTAACATTTTTTGGAAATGATCTGTTTAGATGTTGGTGTGAACAAAGCCATAACATCGTAAAGTAAATAAATGCTGGCCTGCCTAGCTATGCCGTACATGCTGTTGTTCTCACTTATCCATGTCTTATTGCTACTCAGAATGTTCACATTAAAATGTGGCAGGACATTACTTGTAACAATTAATTTGCGTGTGCATTTGTTTGTGTGTGTGTGTGTGTGTGTGTGTGTGTTTGTGTGAGTGTGTGTGCATGTATGTGCGTGTGTGTATGTGTGCGTGTGCATGTGTGTGAGTGCATGCATGTGTGTGTATGTGTGCATGCGCACACGTGACTATGTACTGACTGATACATCTGTGTGCTTGTGCAGATCCAGCTGCTGCAGCCGGGGCAGATCCAGCTGCAGGGGGCGCCAGCGGGCCAGCCCCAGCAGATCATCATCCAGCAGCCGCAGACGGCTGTCACTGCCGGCCAGAACCAGGTGGGGGCGCTGCTGGTGGCTGGGTGGTGTTTTAAAGTGTCTCTGTGCTCTAAGGGCAGCTGGGTGGTGTTTTAAAGTGTCTCTGCTCTAGGGGCAGCTGGGTGGTGTTTTAAAGTGTCTCTGTGCTGTAGGGGCAGCTGGGTGGTGTTTTAAAGTGTCTCTGCTCTAAGGGCAGCTGGGTGGTGTTTTAAAGTGTCTCTGCGCTCTAGGGGCAGCAGGGTGGTGTTTTAAAGTGTCTCTCTGCTCTAGGGGCAGCTGGGTGGTGTTTTAAAGTGTCTCTGCTCTAAGGGCAGCTGGGTGGTGTTTTAAAGTGTCTCTGCGCTCTAAGGGCAGCTGGGTGGTGTTTTAAAGTGTCTCTCTGCTCTAGGGGCAGCAGGGTGGTGTTTTAAAGTGTCTCTCTGCTCTAGGGGCAGCAGGGTGGTGTTTTAAAGTGTCTCTGTGCTCTAGGGGCAGCTGGGTGGTGTTTTAAAGCGTCTCTGTGCTCTAGGGGCAGCTGGGTGGTGTTTTAAAGTGTCTCTCTGCTCTAGGGGCAGCTGGGTGGTGTTTTAAAGTGTCTCTCTGCTCTAGGGGCAGCTGGGTGGTGTTTTAAAGTGTCTCTGCTCTAGGGGCAGCTGGGTGGTGTTTTAAAGTGTCTCTCTGCTCTAGGGGCAGCTGGGTGGTGTTTTAAAGTGTCTTTGCGCTCTAGGGGCAGCTGGGTGGTGTTTTAAAGTGTCTCTGCTCTAGGGGCAGCTGGGTGGTGTTTTAAAGTGTCTCTGCTCTAGGGGCAGCTGGGTGGTGTTTTAAAGTGTCTCTCTGCTCTAGGGGCAGCTGGGTGGTGTTTTAAAGTGTCTCTCTGCTCTAGGGGCAGCTGGGTGTGGTTTTAAAGTGTCCCTGTGCTCTAGGGGCAGCTGGGTGGTGTTTTAAAGCGTCTCTCTGCTCTAGGGGCAGCTGGGTGGTGTTTTAAAGTGTCTCTCTGCTCTAGGGGCAGCTGGGTGGTGTTTTAAAGTGTCTCTGTGCTCTAGGGGCAGCTGGGTGTGGTTTTAAAGTGTCTCTGTGCTCTAGGGGCAGCTGGGTGGTGTTTTAAAGTGTCTCTGCTCTAGGGGCAACAGATCACAGTGCAGGGGCAGCAGCTGGCCCAGACGGCAGAGGGGCAGACCATAGTGTACCAGCCAGTCAACGCCGACGGCACCATCCTGCAGCAAGGTAGCACTGACCTGCAAGGGTCACTCACTTATGTATATGCAACATAAACATACATACTACACACAAAGACACACATACACGCACACATGTACATATATACACACACACACACACACACATACACGCACATACACAAGCATACACACACATACACGCACACATATACACACAGACACGCATACACACAAACACACACATACATGCACATACACACATGAACGCACGCACATGCACACACACGTACACACACACATACACAAACACACACACACAAGTACACACACACACCATGTGTGACCATGTCCAGGTCCGGTGTGCAGCGGAAGCCTAACAAAGTGTTTTTTTTTTTTTTTTTTAAATCCCCAGGAATGATCACCATACCGGCTGCCAGCCTGGCCGCAGCGCAGATCGTGCAGACAGGGGGCGCCAGCACGCCCACCACCAACAGCAGCGGCCAGGGCACCGTCACCGTCACCCTGCCCATGTCCGGCAACGTGGTCAACGCCGGCGGCATGGTCATGGTGAGACCCCCCGAGGCCGCTACAACCGCGCAGCGTTTCTGTTCACGTTCAGTTCACTGGCCAACTTCCACTTAGGAGGGATTAGCCCAGTCCCAGATTTTAATAGACTTCAAACTAAGGGTTTCACAGTACATGCATTCACACCAAACTGTTCGGTATGGGACTTTCGGTTTGGTGTGCGCTGCAAATTGGATAATTGCAGGCTTGCTTTATAATGCACGTGCAGAACTTTTATTGTGCTGAACTTAAATTCTGAATTAAATTTGAGATAACCCTGATGATTTAGTACTAATGTGCCATATTTTGTTCAGAATGAAATTATGGTTAGCCAGTTAGCCACCGTTTGCATTTTCATAATAAATGAAAAGAAATTTTGGTTTTGTATGGTTTGGATTGACCCAGATGGTTTTTACGTGTGATAAAGGTTATTTCAGATATTTACACAAAGCTTCTGATGACCTTTGACCTATGATCTACAATGGTGGGTATTGGGGCATTTGGGTTTGTGGTTTTAAGCAAGGAAATGCACTTCAATTAACCCCACTCCAAAGCAGCTTGCACAGCGATGCTATGTTTCCAGAGGCTGTACATAGAAGCAGATTTATTTTATAGCATTTGGTCACGATTGTAAACTCATGAGTCAGTTTCTGTATTGTGCCAGTGCTTTTTTCCTGTCTGCTCTCCTGTAGTTCAAGCTCTTCATTGTCACTGACCCATGTAGTAATGTTCATATAGAAACACCACCGCTTTCCTTGAACACAGGTTTTATGGCTATAGGAAATGATTCCAGCCAATGATAATATATTATGAACTTATTTTATTAAAGATTGCATAATTTGCACATGTACAACCTTTGGAGGCATAACATCACTGTACGGGCTATATGATTTGAGGGGAAGTGGTTACTGTGACTAAGCTGAAGTAATATGGAACTGATGTCTGATGGACCTAGCATAAGCACTCTCATTTTGATTTGGTACCATGTACCACCAGTAGCATTTTGAAGGTGAACAGTAATGTTGATGGGGGATCTGAGCACATCAGTATCCATTAGTATCCATGGCAACAGTGTCAGTATCCATGACAGTTGCCTGTATCAGGCAGTTTCCATTGCATTAGCTTATCAGTATGTGTCGGTATCCATGGTGTGTTTGGAATCTACTCTTGAGTTCCACTTTACTCTACTTCTTCCTAAAGCAAAGACTCAGACGTACTCAAACATCATTTTACATTCATTTGGCTCACCCTGGGTCTTCATCAGGATAAATTGCATTTGAGTGCTCTCATAAATATACTTGAGTTAAGTAGTCTTATTTCATTAGGCAAGTGTTTAAAGGAGTAACATGGTGGTTTTCACACTTTCTGGGTTTTATGTGCTATTTGCACAAGAGGCATTGAAGAAACACGATGAGTAAAGTATTAAATATGTCCGTTCTTTATTTTTGGAGAAATATGCGTTTTAAATTTATCGTCCTATTTTCAACGGTTGAGAATGTTATCGACTTAGTGCGTCACAAGTACAGTAACCACTCCCCACTATTCATGGGAATAGCCTGTCAGTTCTCTCCGTATCCATGGGAATAGCCTGTCAGTTCTCTCCGTATCCATGGGAATAGCCTGTCAGTTCTCTCCGTATCCATGGGAATAGCGTGTCAGTTTCCCTCCGTATCCATGGGAATAGCGTGTCAGTTTCTCTCCGTATCCATGGGAATAGCGTGTCAGTTTCTCTCCGTATCCATGGGAATATCCTGTCAGTTCTCTCCGTATCCATGGGAATATCCTGTCAGTTCTCTCCATATCCATGGGAATATCCTGTCAGTTCTCTTCGTATCCATGGGAATAGCCTGTCAGTTTCTCTCCGTATCCATGGGAATAGCCTGTCAGTTCTCTCCGTATCCATGGGAATAGCCTGGCAGTTCTCTTCGTATCCATGAGAATAGCCTGTCAGTTTCCCTCCGTATCCATGGGAATAGCCTGTCAGTTTCCCTCCGTATCCATGGGAATAGCCTGTCAGTTCTCTTCGTATCCATGGGAATAGCGTGTCAGTTTCTCTCCGTATCCATGGGAATATCCTGTCAGTTCTCTCCGTATCCATGGGGATAGCGTGTCAGTTTCTCTCCGTATCCATGGGAATAGCCTGTCAGTTCTCTCCGTATCCATGGGAATAGCCTGTCAGTTCTCTCCGTATCCATGGGAATAGCCTGTCAGTTCTCTCCGTATCCATGGGAACGGCATGTCACAGTGTCTCTCTGGGTGCAGATGATGCCAGGCAGCAGCGCGGTTCCCGCCGTACAGCGGATGCCGTTGCCGGGGGCGGAGGTGCTGGAGGAGGAGCCTCTGTACGTCAACGCCAAGCAGTACCACCGCATCCTGAAGAGGCGGCAGGCCCGCGCCAAGCTGGAGGCCGAGGGCAAGGTCCCCAAAGAGAGGAAGGTGGGCACTGGGTCTGAGACCTGACTGAGCGGGGTGTGCCCTGTGCCACAGCATCATACAGCAGGGCGTGCCCTGTACACACAGCGTCATACAGCAGGGCGTGCCCTGTGCCACAGCATCAAACAGCAGGGCGTGCCCTGTGCCACAGCATCAAACAGCAGGGCGTGCCCTGTGCCACAGCATCAAACAGCAGGGCGTGCCCTGTACACACAGCATCATATAGTACCCTGAACACACAGTGTCATAAAAGAAGTACAGAGCTTTTACTGGATTTGAGTAAAACCACTGTGGTGCTGCTTCAGGGACTTATTAATGACTTTATACTGGCGTGTTTAATATATGAAATGAAAGTATTCAAGCCATGCTACCCACACACACTTTTCTTTTATTGCCCTAGAGGTGGGTTGGGGCAAGGAAGGCTATATCCGTTCTCTGGAATTCACATCAACTAGTTAGCTATTATTAGCACAGTTATTTATTTACTACTGTTTCAGTGCCATTTCTTGCTTAGCTCATGAATGATGCCTGAACACTGTTCTTGTGGCCCTTTATGAAACACATTTTTACTGAGGTCAAATCTTTTAGATGGTGTACATGGGTCATTAGCAGCTAATTAGCTTGTTGTGCCAGGGTAATTGTTGGCAGTAAAACAGTGGCCCTCCAGGAGCATTCCACCCCTGCCTCGAAGAATGCTAGTGTTGGTTTGCATGAGGTTGGGCTGCTGAAAGCTCAGTCGTCGGGACGTGTCTGTAGTATTCCACTAGGTGGCGATATTGATTTACAGAGCGACTCTAACCTGGCTGTTTTCCCTGCAGAAATACCTGCACGAGTCCCGGCACCGGCACGCCATGCATCGCAAACGGGGGGACGGCGGGCGCTTCTTCTCCCCAAAGGAGAAGGAGGAAATGGCATTGGCTCTGCAGGTGAGACCTCACGCAGGAGCTGGGTCCTTATTGGTCACCTGCGTTAAGCCCCTCCCCTGCCTCCCGAAGTTTAACACAGGCACCTGTTCTCTACCTCTGCTGCTGAAAACACACACTGTAAACTTGAACCCCAAACGCACGCTCTGTAAACTTGAACCCCAAACGCACACTCTGTAAACTTGAACCCCAAACACACACTCTGTAAACTTGAACCCCAAACACACACTCTGTAAACTTGAACTCCAAACACACTCTACAAACTTGAACCCCAAAAACACACACTGTAAATTTGAACCCCATACACACTCTAAACTTGAACCACAAACACACACTCTGTAAACTTGAACCCCAAACGCACACTCTGTAAACTTGAACCCCAAACGCACACTCTGTAAACTTGAACCCCAAACACACACTCTGTAAACTTGAACCCCAAACGCACACTCTGTAAACTTGAACCCCAAACACACACTCTGTAAACTTGAACCCCAAACACACACTCTGTAAACTTGAACCCCAAACGCACACTCTGTAAACTTGAACCCCAAACATAAACTGTAAACTTGAACCCCAAAAACACACTTTGTAAACTTGAACCCCAAACACACACTCTGTAAACTTGAACTCCAAACACACTCTACAAACTTGAACCCCAAAAACACACACTGTAAATTTGAACCCCATACACTCTAAACTTGAACCACAAACACACACACTGTAAACTTGAACCGCAAACGCACACTCTGTAAACTTGAACCCCAAACGCACACTCTGTAAACTTGAACCCCAAACACACACTCTGTAAACTTGAACCCCAAACGCACACTCTGTAAACTTGAACCCCAAACGCACACTCTGTAAACTTGAACCCCAAACATAAACTGTAAACTTGAACCCCAAAAACACACTTTGTAAACTTGAACCCCAAACACACACTCTGTAAACTTGAACTCCAAACACACTCTACAAACTTGAACCCCAAAAACACACACTGTAAATTTGAACCCCATACACACTCTAAACTTGAACCACAAACACACACTCTGTGAACTTGAACCCCAAACGCACACTCTGTAAACTTGAACCCCAAATGCACACTCTGTAAACTTGAACCCCAAACGCACACTCTGTAAACTTGAACCCCAAACGCACACTCTGTAAACTTGAACCCCAAACACACACTCTGTAAACTTGAACCCCAAACGCACACTCTGTAAACTTGAACCCCAAACACACACTCTGTAAACTTGAACCCCAAACACACACTCTGTAAACTTGAACCCCAAACGCACACTCTGTAAACTTGAACCCCAAAAACACACACTGTAAATTTGAACCCCATACACACTGTAAACTTGAACCACAAACACACACTCTGTAAACTTGAACCCCAAACGCACACTCTGTAAACTTGAACCCCAAACGCACACTCTGTAAACTTGAACCCCAAACGCACACTCTGTAAACTTGAACCCCAAACACACACTCTGTAAACTTGAACCCCAAACGCGCACACTGTAAACTTGAACCCCAAACACACACTCTGTAAACTTGAACCCCAAACACACACTCTGTAAACTTGAACCCCAAACGCACACTCTGTAAACTTGAACCCCAAACATAAACTGTAAACTTGAACCCCAAAAACACACTTTGTAAACTTGAACCCCAAACACACACTCTGTAAACTTGAACTCCAAACACACTCTACAAACTTGAACCCCAAAAACACACACTGTAAATTTGAACCCCATACACACTCTAAACTTGAACCACAAACACACACACTGTAAACTTGAACCGCAAACGCACACTCTGTAAACTTGAACCCCAAATGCACACTCTGTAAACTTGAACCCCAAACACACACTCTGTAAACTTGAACCCCAAACGCACACTCTGTAAACTTGAACCCCAAACGCACACTCTGTAAACTTGAACCCCAAACATAAACTGTAAACTTGAACCCCAAAAACACACTTTGTAAACTTGAACCCCAAACACACACTCTGTAAACTTGAACTCCAAACACACTCTACAAACTTGAACCCCAAAAACACACACTGTAAATTTGAACCCCATACACACTCTAAACTTGAACCACAAACACACACTCTGTAAACTTGAACCCCAAACGCACACTCTGTAAACTTGAACCCCAAACGCACACTCTGTAAACTTGAACCCCAAACGCACACTCTGTAAACTTGAACCCCAAACGCACACTCTGTAAACTTGAACCCCAAAAACACACTCTGTAAACTTGAATGAGCGCACACGTGTGCGTGTGTATGAACATGTGCTCTTGTGTATGCGTGCACGTATGTGTGTGTGTGTGACTGCGTGCTCTTGAGTATGCACGCACACGCGCGTGTGCGAGCGCATATTTCACATGCATTCCTAACAAGTTAAAGGCCCCATTAAAGGTTTCCGAGCAATAAAACAGTGTTTAACGTGAACGGTCTGTGTGGAATAGCTGTGGGCTCATTTTAGGTGTCCGAGGGCAATCGAAAGGTTAAGCTGCATGAGTTCAAGAATAGATTTTCCAAGTGGTTCTATTTTAATGAAAGTATAAACTCTGCAGAATTTAAAATGGCTGTTTTTCTGCAGGATTCAGTGTGTCTGAGCCTGCAGTTCTTTTGGTCTGTTTGGGTTGTTCTTAAAATAGATTTTTTATTACTTTGATGCTGTGCATTGCTGAGCTGTTTAGACTGAGAGAGAATAAAAAACGAACGAATAACAGAAAGAACGTGTTTGGTGCTGCGGATAATTGAATTGAAAATATTAATGAATCCGTTTCTCCCTTAGGTCCAGCAGGAGTCCTAGATGGGCAGGGACAGTGGCACAGATGATCCGTGTGTCTTAGGGCTGGGCACCCCCCAGCCCACGTCCACCCCCCCCCACCCCTCGTGTGCGCACACACGCGTGTGCAGATCGTCCAGGATGCCGCACAAAACACATCGCCAGAAGCTCCAAGCACCAAAACACCCGTCAGCTAACCAACCAACCCGTTTCTGTGTAGTGCCACTATAAGTCCCAAATCTTACCCACAGTGCTTCACAGTCAGCCTGGTGACTGCAGCAGTTTTCAGGCCGTAGTTTTGTCAACAAAGCACGGTCTGAAGGTTCTGAACAAGAGGCTGAAACTGCTCAACCACAACCGCTCAGTGTTCCATTATCAGGTTATTTATTTTCTTAGCACAAGAGCAACCTACAGAGATTAAATGTTTTTTCATACAGTCTGTTTATACAGGTGGGTATTGCATTAAAGCAATTCAAGTTAAGTATCTTAGACAAAGCTACAACTCAGTACCCTACCAGGGAAACGAATCTGCAGCAGGCTCTGTTTCCTAACCAGCACTGCCCCCCGTTCTACCACACTGGTGCCTCATGCTGTCTGAGCATCTGTTCTAGTTCCTCTGAATTAGGCAGAATGAATTCCCACGTCCGCCCGGCTTTTCTCCGTGTCCTGATCCTAGAGACAAAATGGCTGCTCCCTGGTGACAGTGCCTATCCGCACCCTTCCTCTGTCTTGGTCAGGTGGGGACCTACAGTCTGAAATCCTCCAGGTGTAGCCGGTGCATCCTGGGAAGGGACAGTACTGTAATAATTGCACAAAGGGAGCGATACTGGTTAGTTTCCCTGCTAACAAAAACATCTCCATAGTGCCAGGGAAGGTTAAAGTAAGATTTGGCAATGAGGTGACATTATGATGAAAACTTTCCTCAGACAGTTTTAAAACATTTTATTGTTACAAAAAAGGGTCTGTCAAACAGAAAAACCCTCCAGGCATGTCACATAGAAACATACTGGCCAAATGCCTCTGATGGCTATTATTACGTCAGACTTTATGCGTTGGCTAAGTGTCTGCCAACTGTCTATACAGCAGGTAAATGTTCTGGATCAAATTACTGACATTGCCAATGTGCTTAACTTTCCTGATAATATTAACACGAATGCCCATCCATCATTCAGATTCTCTTTCAAACTTGAGTAGCAAATCTGAGCATTCTTAGGATTTTTCTTAGGATTTTCCTTCAGTGTTCGTTGTGAGAAGCCTTTCAGGGGGCATCCAGGAAGATGGACAGGTGTAGATAAGTTGTTGTCAGGCTGTCTGGGCAACCGATAGGCCGGCACAGTCTCTCTCTCCCTCACGTGCGTGTAGATGAGCTAACCTGACTGACCTGTCGCCCGCGGTACCGTTTCTCTTTCCCAGCATGCTCAGCGGTAGCTCACCAGTCAAAGCAGTGATGCTGTCTGCGCAGCTGGTGAAGTTAGAAACGTCCCGTCAGTGTTGATGTCACATTGCCAGCATGCTGAACTCAGCCCACGTAATAGTGGCAGTGTAGAAGGCCATTGATCCAAACTGCAAAGTGGCGCATTTTTTTCAAAGCATTTGAAAAGAAAAACCAGGGAATCTTAAGAAAATATGAGTGTTGGTGTAAAACGCATCAATTTGCTCATCAAAATGCAAATGTAATATATAGCCTTTCTGTTTGTTCCGAGATAGTAACTAGCAATGGCAAAGTTTACCATCGCTTAATTTGGTCTTGTATAAGATTTATTTTATTTTTTTGTATATCAGGGTCCAGGGAAGCAGAAATCTTAACTAGCCTGAGAACTTTCATGGTCTGCAGTTATTATATAATAATAATTAGCTCTGTATGTTCCCTTTACACTGGTACAAATTGCTTAGTTTTAAAAGGCAAGGTTGTGAAGATAGCTTGTAGTAGTGATATTTGTTTTTATTTTCCACATTAACTTTTAATAATGATATACAAGATATTTGCGGAAGTTCACTTTAGTGTATTAGGAAGTTAACCCATTAGCATTGGCTGTAATGCAAATTAACTGTAGCACTTAACACTGCAGTGCTATAGCAATTAACGTTTCTTTGGAAAATTTAGCGGAATTTGACAGCCATGCTCACTTGATAGTTTGTCATTTACCTGAGATGTTGGGGGATTGAAAAGTTACTCCTATGCATCAGAGCTGAATTAAATTTTATTAAATGGGTTCATTATGTTTCTGAATCAGCAAAGTTCGCTGCCCTCCTTGTTTTGTGGTGTCTAAACGGGTTGCACACTGTAAGGTGAGTTAATCTTTCATTTGAATGTGAAAGCAGGAGAGCAGTGTTGCTCTGATGAGAGATGTGCATTGTTTCGCTTCTCTCCTGAGGGGTGGGATTGGTGCCAAACCTGCCTGCAGGTCGGCTTGTTTTCCAGTTGGAAAGGGCAAAGCCTGTCCTATGGGTGACTTTTCTCAGATGACACGGCACCAGGAGAGGCCGTGTTTCCCATACAGGGTTCATACGCTAGCACAGGTGAGTTGCATGGCACCAGTGATTGGCTCACTCCTGCAAATGGAGTTAAACTAGCAGAGAAAAGGCTTTGGCTGTGCTTTCTGTCAGGATAGTGCGGAGCTCTGGAAATCGAGCTGGGGACATTGGACTGTGTGGGAGAGAAATCCATTTAGCTGTTGGTGAACTTGATTTAGTTTTATTTTATTTTTAAAAAATGTTGTGTTGAGGAATAAGTATGTGTGGTGGGATGGCTCTTTGTCAAGCTTCTTTTCTTTCTGAAGTAATTGCCTTCTTTCCATCACAGAAATATTTTTTTTTCCTGTAATGGTGTCTTAGTAAGCCTTTTTTGTGCTAGATGTATGCCAATTTCCTTTTTAGGTAATTAAGTGAAAAACTACCTTTTAGTGTTTGTTACAGAGATGTTTTGTTTTGTGTTTTTGTATGTGCACCACTCTAAGGGCTTTTATTTTTTACTTTTCTTGGGGAAAGACAGATCTTTGTGTACTATGTATATATTTATAAAGCAATTATATTACATGAGTTATCGATTACATGATACACTGATTAGAACTGTACATTACCTGGTTATTAAACTGATTGCTTATATTAAAACGTGTCCCTTTTCTTCGAAACTTACATTTAGCTCGAGGCTTTAAAAGCAGATTGCTAACTACCATGGCTATGAAATTGCAACTGAAGTGATGTACTGAGATGCCTTGTGAGCCAACATGGCGATCGCGAGGGCGCGGGAACAAGCTTGAGGCTCCTCCCATTCCCCGCCCACAATTTCAGGTGACTGCCCAAACAAACCGCCCACCAACAGCTGCTGCATACATCGGCGCACTTTAGAAAGAGAGTGATTGGGGTACGGGTCCTGTAAACCCTGCAGCGAATGCAATATTTAATATTTTTAAAAATAGAAACCTCGTTTAAATAAAATATTGACAATTTAAAAATATATATATATAGCCGGGAAACGTGCATTTGTTTCGTCCCGAATTTAGTATCCTTCATAGCGGTTCTAGCGAACATTACGTCTTTCCTGAAAGCAAGCGTACACGGTGACCGCTCAGAATACGTCTGTTCAGTCATACATATTTGCCAGCTTGCACTTGCAGCTTGCTCAATATTAAGCTACCTGCGATACTTCAGATATCTGATAGCCGTAGATTGTGATGTCGGACTCTGTGGGTGACGGGAAGTTGGAGGTGAAACAGGCCAGTAAAGAAGTCAAAGAGAGCGAGAATGTAGCGGAAAAATATTCGGCAATGACAGTGAGCAAGAACAGCGATGTGAACGTTGGTGAACTATCCGCAGCGTTCACCGCGGTCCCTACACACAAATCTGTCAAGAAGGTAAGTGATTTGCAAACACGGGATCCTCTGCGGGTTTTTGCTGTCGCGAGCACGATCGTTTACATGCAAGAGATTTGCGTCCCACATCCTGTGTCTTGTTTATAATAAAACAGAACCAGAGTACGCAGCAGAATAATGCTGCAGGCTATTTCTTTGTAAGAGCCATTTGAACTTTAAGAAGTGTACTCGCGTCATAACTTTGTTTTGGATATGTTCAAGATTTGCATCTGGCAAGTAAGCAACACAACTGAAGCTTATACACCTGTCCTGTAAAGTCGCCAATGTTTCTCCAGATGGAATTTAACCGTGCTAACTGGTAGTTGCATTTAATTAGACAGTCGCTCTGCTGTAAAGAGCGAAATGGAGTGGGACAACGGTAGCAATTAATTGGCTTTCTAGGAAGAACAGCTGTTTCGAATTTTGGATTGATTTTTAGAAGGGTGTGTTACACGAGTATATTACTGTACTTATATCAGTACTACATATCAGTATATCAGTTTGTTATGTTTTTTACGTTTCTAAATTTGTGCGGTATTTTAAGATGTATGACTGCCGGGCGCGCAGGTGACACTCGCCACCGTATATAAATATTGTCCGATTGCTTAAAGTGGGGATGACTACTGGAAATGCGGTATAGGCTACGTTTCATTACAGAGTGACATTTAAATAAGCATCCGTAATTTACCTTCATACTTGATGTAGGTTAGGCTACTTAACGCTGCTTTAACCTTCGTAGCCTACTTCTGTTCTTGTAGTTAGAGTATTTCGAATCCACTGAGCTAATCTACTGGAGGATAGCGATTGTTTGTATAATCTTGCTCTTGTCTGGGTCCCTGCGTTGCGTAGGGGCCGCGATGTCACTCCTAGAACTGTTTACATTGGTTCAGAAAGACATGTAGGCTATTAAAATAATGTAACACAACCCTGATAGGCTTAATCTTACACTGTACAGTTTGGTTTGTACATGGGTGGTTTGTGTGCATATTACAGATTCTGTACAGTCTGTTTTGGAGAAGTTTCCCCCAAGTGCATTTGAACAGGACTAGGGCTGAAGGTATCGCCAAAGGTAACACGGATCAGTGGAGTCCTCTTCAGTGACATTTTGGGGAGGAAATAATTGTGCGGCACGTAGCCTATAGCGCTCCAGTTCATAAACATTCATTAAAATGCGTTCTCTTGGCTGCTATCATAAAGTAAAACGCAAGCCACAACATTTATGGCCACGTGGGCTTTATCTCCGAGCGATCATGTCTGTATTAATGCTTAGGAATGACACAGTACTTCTGCACACTACTCACGTGTTTATTTTGAGTCGTTTTCAGATGTTTGGTGACCGTCTGTGAGTCGTGTTGCTGTTTTAATTGGAGGTGTGAAGGGTTAGCCGTGTGGTAGTCTGGAGTTGCCGCTGGATGTGTTAACACAGGGGTGCACCTCTGACAATAGCGAGGGCTGTTCTGTCTCATGTCCCCCATCATGGGTGTCGGACGGGTCCGATTGGCGCTGAGTTCCAGGAGTTCTCCTGGGGGGTTTAGTCACCCCCCCCACACTGAAGCAGACCAAGTCATCCATCTGAATTAGGGCTGCCCAGCCCTGTTCCTGGAGATCTCCCGTCCTGCCGGTTTCAACCCTGATTTGGCCTCACCTGATTCTGCTGATTAGCAGCTCAGTGAGATCTCGAGCTGTTGAATGAGGTGAGCTTTGTTAGAATTGGGATGTGTCCCAATACTCAAAAAATGTAACCTCCTTTCCTCCACTGCCACCTCATCTCTTCTCTGCGCCAGAAATCGATCTTTGTGTCCTCCCTCCCTCCCTCCCTCCAGTGTCCCAATATCGGAGGAGACGAGCGAAGTGCACAGAACTGTATTGGCTTCAAACTCCCCTCCTCCCCTCCTTTCCTCTGGAGGACGAGAGGAGGAAAGGAGGTGAGGAGTGAAAAGTATTGGGATGCGCCCTTAGAGTGAAAACCTGCAGGACGGTAGCTCTCCAGGAACAGGGTTAGGCGCTCCTGATCTAAAGAGACCCGGTCAGCTTGGATCACTAAGGCAGACTGGCTCTCAGAGTGTTCTCCTGAAGGGCAGCAGAGTCTGCTGGTTTTTGATGTGCTTCAGCACCAAACTGAGCGCTATCAAGTGTTTAATCACGTAATTGATTACTCACCAGTTAGCTAAAGAGTCCACACACCTCAATTCCAATGCATAACCTGACGCTGATTGAAAATAGCCCACAAAAACCTGCAGGACAAAAAATGTGAGATCCCTGGTAGCCCGTTACCCCTCTCTCTCCCCTCTCTCTCTCCCAGCCTGTTACCCCTCTCTCTCCCCTCTCTCTCTCCCAGCCTGTTACCCCTCTCTCTCCCCTCTCTCTCTCCCAGCCTGTTACCCCTCTCTCTCCCCTCTCTCTCCCCCAGCCCATTACCCCTCTCTCTCCCCTCTCTCTCTCCCAGCCTGTTACCCCTCTCTCTCCCCTCTCTCTCCCCCAGCCTGTTACCCCTCTCTCTCCCCTCTCTCTCTCCCAGCCTGTTACCCCTCTCTCTCCCCTCTGTCTCTCCCAGCCTGTTACCCCTCTCTCTCCCCTCTCTCTCCCAGCCTGTTACCCCTCTCTCTCCCCTCTCTCTCTATCCCAGCCCGTTAGTCCTCTGTCTCTCTCCCAGCCAGTGTAGCTGATCCTATTGAAGGCAGGAATCACTGATGCATGTCCAGGACTGACGTCCCTCCCTGGCTCCTGCAGGGTACAGAAGGCCAGTCCCATTCCTCACAGGCCTGGCTGCTTCTGGCAGGGCCCGGTGTGCTATGATGGAGCTGCCCAAGCCTGTTTATCCTGCCCTGCACTTGGCAAAACCACAGAAGTGAATCTGCTGACCCACGGGTGGGTCGGGCACGACGGCCAAGCCGCACTCTGCAGGATTATTGCAGGTTTCACAGGAGC
>CM077294.1:49002751-49010251 GCA_039654925.1 Anguilla pacifica
TGTGTGTTAGGCCTAAATGAGACAAATGTTAACATTAGTTAGCTGCTCCTGAACACATTCAAGCTTTTTTCTGTTTTCTACTAAGGCTCGCTAGTTTTACCCAACACTCTGAAAAGTTAATACACAGCAAACACAGGACACCAAGAGAACAAATACGCGACAGTAATTTTTCTGTTATTATTCATTAGAATCAATTTAATATTTGTTCCTAATGTGAAAATCCGTGGACAGTCCAGGGTGAAAATCAATTCCTTTCTCATTCCTGTGCCTTACTTGAATTAATCAGTTGAACATAATAGAGCCTTCAATTCCCAATTTAGTCATGAGGCAGATATCTGTAGCCAAAGTGACTTGCAGTAGTGCATTTAACGTGGGAAGCTAGCGGCTTATTTTGGGCGCGTGTTTTGGTGCTGCATTGTTTGGGTGGTTATGGAGCCGTCAGCTCTGCGGTAGAAGCAGTCAGCGGAGGAGAGCGGAGTCCCGGGCGCTGATCTGCCGCGTGTGCGGGCGGACCGGCGCTGCCACGCAGCCCACGCGCGGCTCGGACCGCCCGGCGTGGTTACATAACCCGCGGATTCCTCTGAGTTTGAGTCCACTTTGCTGTCCTTTGTTTCTCAGTGGGCCTGTTTGTGCGATTCCTGAGAGAGGTATTAGTGCAGGTGTACCCGGCCCAGCCCGGCTGTACAGACTCCAGTTATTTCCAGTCCTCGCTCTCAGTGTATTTCTCTGGTGAATAAATTCTGTAAAATGGCACTGAATTCCACAGCCTGCAGCTCCCTGTAAGTGCTGTTGCTCTGGCTCCCCACTGGAATGTCAAATCCTCTTTGACTCCTGCTGGGAAGGACTGCCCAGGGAGGTTAAATAACCCTCTCCCCTTACAAACACACACACACACACACACACACACACACACACACGGACATTAAATAACCCCCGCCCCTTACGCATGCACGCACACACACGCACACACACACACCCAGGGATGTTAAATAACCCCCTCCCCTTACAAACACACATATAGGCACACATACACATACATACATACATGCTCTCACACAGGCATACGCGTGTGCACACACACGCAAGCAGGCGCACGCATGGATACGCAAACGTTGCATTTCTGGAAGCCAGTGTTCAGCATCACCTCCCTCTAACGCAGATTCCCCTCGGACGCATTGCGTGCGTAAGTGCACACGATGCTAAGGACCCCTGCGGTAGAGAATAATAAACCACACAGTTTTTATGCGGCTTTTTCTGCTTTCTATTTCTCCTTTCTTCCTCCCCCTCTCCTTTCACTGGTCCTGTTCTGTTTGTTTTTTCCCCTTCTGCGCAGGATTAAAACACAGAGAGAATTATTTGCGGGGATTTTAATCTGAGCGTGGAAGCGTGAGTAATCCAGCCACTGGAATGGAATGTGTTTCGCTGCCATTCGTCGGTCCGCTTGTGCACGCGGCCCGACCTGTTCTCTCTGCGTGACTGCGCTATTGGACGGCACCACTGCCGGTTAAAAATTCAGTGCCCATTTGAGAATAGTTCATTTTGAAAACTGCACCAATTCAGTCGAGGCTTCGCGGTGATTTTCGGTGAGGGTAGTCTTGGCAAATTGAGGCAG
Organism: Anguilla pacifica; assembly: GCA_039654925.1. Lineage (NCBI taxonomy): Eukaryota > Metazoa > Chordata > Actinopteri > Anguilliformes > Anguillidae > Anguilla > Anguilla pacifica. The sequence goes on from CM077294.1 coordinate 49,004,364, forward strand.
ATCAGTTGCATGTGGCCCCTGTTAGTTTTAAAGCATTAATAAAGCGGAGAAGGCGGTTTTATGTTTCCATTATAACAGTGCTTGATACTCCAGCCAGAACAGAATGTAATCTCTTGTATCCTTCGGGCTGTTTCGATCAACCCGGCCCAGGAAAAAGCCACGGCGCTGTCTCAGCCCGTATTTTTCAAACCTGGAAAACGGAGGCCGCGTTCTATCGAAATGAACACGGCTTCGATGCGGCGTTCATCGCGTCTGTCGCCTGTGGAGGAACGTTCCTTTACCCTCCGGCGCATTCGGCTCGTTACGCAGAGCGGTTGGTTTGAGCGCTTGGCTGCGGACCGCTGTTCGTGAGGACCGCTTGTTTCCGCACAGACACTTAAACCTTCGCTGTTCTCCTGAGTTAACCCCCTTAGTGACAGGCCCCCGGACCGCCAGGGAGCCGGGGCATTTCAGGTGATGAAGTTAAATGTAGTTAATTAGCCTTTATTCACAAAGTGTATGAAGCAGAGCCTTTCACATCCTGCTCTAAATCAGACCATGAAAACTAAATGCTATTTTTCATTCATTATTGATTTATTCGCAGGATAAGCCCCTTGAGCCACTTCTTGTTTTTTAGGGTGGTCCTATTATTAGTGCACTGCAATCCTACTATTAGTGCACTGCAATCCTACTATTAGTGCACTACAATCCTACTATTAGTGCACTGCAATCCTACTATTAGTGCGCTGCAATCCTACTATTAGTGCACTGCAATCCTACTATTAGTGCACTGCAATCCTACTATTAGTGCACTGCAATCCTACTATTAGTGCACTGCAATCCTACTATTAGTGCACTGCAATCCTACTATTAGTGCACTGCAATCCTACTATTAGTGCACTACAATCCTACTATTAGTGCACTGCAATCCTATTATTAGTGCACTGCAATCCTACTATTAGTGCACTGCAATCCTACTATTAGTGCACTACAATCCTACTATTAGTGCACTGCAATCCTACTATTAGTGCACTGCAATCCTACTATTAGTGCACTACAATCCTACTATTAGTGCACTGCAATCCTACTATTAGTGCACTGCAGTCCTACTATTAGTGCACTGCAATCCTACTATTAGTGCACTGCAATCCTACTATTAGTGCACTACAATCCTACTATTAGTGCACTGCAATCCTACTATTTGAGCACTACAACCCTAATGTTGGAGGACTACAATCCTACTAAAAGAGGACTACAATCCTAATATTAGAGGACTGCAATTCTACTATTATGGTACTACAATTATTACTTCACACAGTTTAATGGAGAGGGTGAGGGGGAGGCTTCTTGAGGCTTATTTCTGTTTGACTTCGAGAAGCCACTGGGAATCAAATGGGATTTTTACCCCCAGTTGCGCTGGAACTGAAGAACATGCTGTGAAATGCCTGTGGCGGTTTAGCAGGCTTTTAGGTGCATTCGCTTGTACAACGTGAGACACCTGTGCCTGTTTATCGTGGTCCCCCAGCATTGCAGCAGTCAGCGAAGAGCCGGCACTGCAAAATTCAGCATGACTCACTCACTGCACCGTAGCCCAACGCGGCCTCAAATTTCCCTCTGCGTCTCCGGAACTGTATGACCTACTAAACTGGGGAATATGATTGGTTAAGACAAAAGGGGGGGGAGAAATAGCATTTCTTTTGTAATCTTGTACGCTACTGGAGCCAGGATGGTTCTCCTCCTTCATCGGTGCAGTCAGGGACTCCATGGCTTGTGTAGGTGCTTGTGATGTGTGCGGGGCTAGCGGTTAGCGTACGTCAGCGGCTGCGTCACGCGGCACGATGGTGTCACATAATCCCTCCCTCGGGGGTGGGGGTGGGGGGACGCCGGGGCTGTCGTTACTCTCTGTCAGAGCCGCTTTTGTCCTTGAGGCGCGTCACGACCCCGTCCGCTTCTGTTCGCCGTCTGAATCTCTGCGTCAGCGGCGCCCGGGCTGCTGAGCGGGTTCGGGGGTATTAATGCGTCACACGCATTAATAACAGTCTGGGGTGACCTTCTGAATCGCGGGGTGATATCTGCGATGTGTGATATCCGTTATCTACTGTGAATGAAGTGGGGATCGGATTGACAGAGTTGCGGTTTGGAAAACGCTGCCCCTCCCCTCCATGCTCCTCTGGTTACAGTGTGCAGTGTGAATAATGAATAGGACTTTCCGTGCCCTGCAGGGGTGTGTGTGTGAGGGAATGTATCACCTGACTTGTAGTTGCTCCTGGTGTATCGTTACCAGGTTCTCCCTATGAGAACTCCAGATACCCGTCTTTATGTTTTGTTTGTCATGGGATTGGCAACCACTCAATATTTGATGACATTTACCTTTTGTAGATTACAGAGGCTGAATGTAAGTAAATCATGGGCTGTGTGAAAACACAATGGACCAGATATACGCACATAAAACCTTCAGCGCGAGTAGCCTGGTGAGGGTGCGTATGTGGGTGCGTACCCAGTCTACAGCTGACTATGCAGTAAGGCTATGGGACTACATTTTGTGAATAAAACAACTTAAAATGCGCTGTTAAAAAACCCTCCTGTTGAATATCTCGACTGGATGTGGGAATAACGATGTACCTTCCACTGCACTGTAAGAGCACATCCAGGGCTGTCAGCACTGGGCAGCATGCGGACTGTGATATCCCGCACTGCGGCGGCAGTTGGCGATTGAAATGACCCAGATGCGAGAGTGTGATGTTGCAGTAGCTTGACTATTGCTGGGATGGACTGGGAACTTTTTGTGGTAGTTTCTATGTCATAATTTATCTCTCCCTGTAGAGTAATTATTTCTATGGCTGGATGTTTGTCATCCAGCCAATACATACTCCTGAAGGACTGACAATCACTAGGTCAGGAAGTGTCTGTAAGCACATTGAGAAGTTAGATCTGTAGAGGTTGCAGGAGTGTGTTTTGCTATAAACGCGGATAGTTGTTGAAAAAGAAAAAAAAGGAACTGATAAAAACTAATGTCAAAGTTAACTAGTTAATGTGTGGAAAGAGTTAAGGCATTAGAGAGTTATTCATAGGACAGAATAATGTTCAGTGTTGATAACATTCTTTAGGTTTTGTGACAAAGGGAGAGATTAGAAAAAAAGGGGGGGAAGTTGCAAGTATGTAGGAGTGTGCATCTTTACTGATAGCACAGCTACGTTGTGTATCCGGGGTTGACAGGACAACGCGTGTCTGGGCAGAGTCCCAGGATTGGTGGATATTCAGGAAGTGATGAGAGACTGGGAAGGAGTGAACGCTAGCTCACCTCATGTTCTGCACCGTTACTTAATAAATGGAGTGAACTGAAACACAGCAGCTCTTGTTATTGGACACTTTCTCTACCACTCAGGGTTCTAGTGCATATCATCATGGGTGGAAAATATTATTTAAAAAACAACAAATGGATAAAGCAAGAACGAACAAGAAGCAAATGGAATAATACGCAAAAAAGCATAAATGCTATTTACGAAGGCAGTAATGAAGAGGGGGAAGATTAGTGGGGGAAGCAGTGTTGAGTGATGGTGTGAGTTCGGAGGACTTGGATAAACAGGTACTGCAGCAGTGCCAGAGGCTTTCCGGGAGAACATTCTAGAGCCTGGGGGCCGTGGCACTGAACAGTCTTCCCCCCAGGGAGCACATTCTAGAGCCTGGGGGCCATGGCACTGAACAGTCTTCCCCCCAGGGAGCACATTCTAGAGGCTGAGGGCCGTGGTACTGAACAGTCTTCCCCCCAGGGAGCACATTCTAGAGCCTGGGGGCCGTGGCACTGAACAGTCTTCCCCCCAGGGAGCACATTCTAGAGCCTGGGGGCCGTGGTACTGAACAGTCTGCCCCCCTGGGGAGAACATTCTGGTCCTGACCTTATCTTGTGCTCTCCAGAGGTGCCGGTGGAGGAGTAAGATGTGTGGGGAGTCCTTATGACCCCTGAGCTAATAATGAGGAACTCTTCTGTGGAGGCATTTAAATACTCCCCTCTTCTCCATGGATAAAGGAGGGGAGTATGAAAAGTGTTTATGTTTGGATCTTTCAGCCGTGTTAAATATTCATGAGGGGTCAGGTGTGTAATTGGCTGTAATTTTTGAGGAGGGAAGGATGGTGACTCATTAGGCCACACCTTGCCCTGTTAGAGGTCCTTGCTATGCCAGCTGTATATGTGGGCCAGTCTGTCAGCACAGTGACTGCACAGCTGAGCTGCTGGAATACTGCTCTGGCTGCTCTAGCTGCTGTAGCTACACTGCCTGCTCTGGCTGCTCTGGCTGTTGTAGCTGCTCTGGCTGCTCTGGCTGCTCTGGCTTCACTGGCTGCACTGGCTGCTCTAGCTGTTCTTGCTGCTCTGGCTCCACTAGCTGCTGTAGCTTTGCTGGCTGCTATAGCTGTTCTGCCTGCTCTGGCTGCTCCAGCTGCTGTAACTGCTCTGGCTGCTTTAGCTGCTCTAGCTGCTGCAGTTGTGCTGGCTGCTGTAGCTGCTCTGGCTGCTCTAGCTGCTTTAGCTGCTCTGGCTGCTTTAGCTGCTCTAGCTGCTCCGGCTGCTCTGACTGCTGTAGCTGCTCTAGCTGCTCTGGCTGCTTTAGCTGCTCTAGCTGTTCTGGCTGCTTTAGCTGCTGTAGCTGCTCTGGCTGCTCTAGCTGCTGTAGCTGTGCTGGCTGCTGTAGCTGCTCTGGCTGCGCTGGCTGCTCTAGCTGCTGTAGCTGCTGTAACTGCATGTATTAAGAATGACACAAGGGCTTTTCTGCACTCTCCCAAACTGATTGAAGATGTGAAATTGTTGAAAATGGGACACTGAGAAATAAAGGTGGATGTCCGTTTTTGTTCTTTATGGAACAAATTTGCCAAATGTACCCCAGAAGTACAATAATGTTCTATTTGGGTACTAATAAGTACCTTTTACAAGCAATAAAGCTACTAATGAGTTATGCATTGCTGGCTAGGGATACAGTTTTATGTACCTATAGGGTACCACCCTAGTGACAAGCACCTGTGCCTTCTTAGGCACTTTACCATTTTTTTTCTGAATGTGGACAGTTAAATCTTTTTTTAAAGATAAAATGGATTAAAAAAATGAATTTGTATCATGTGGTTGTATCAGACTCCAGAAGTTTTGAGATTCCTTACAGCTGACTATGCTGGTTTAAATTCATGTAATAGAACTGCCTAGGTAGGGAGTACATTTAAGAAGGATATTAACATTTTTCAGAGGATTAAACCTAAAAAAATAATGCAGAGTTAGAAGCATGCCTTCCACATTCTTAGGTAAAGCTTTTTCAACAAACAGCCATGTAACGTTGAAGTGGCCTCATTATATACAGTAAAACTGGGGTACCCAACCCTGACTCTGGAAAAACCCTGTGTATGATGGTTTTCAGTGTCTAATGATGTAAGATTTACCCACTTATAAAACAAAAGACAGATATTCACATTAGAGAGAATATTCATTTAAGGACTTTTAATCCGTACGATCATTTCTCAGACAGCTAATGCTTTCCCTTTCTGTAATATGCTTTGGCTAATGCTTCCATTTTAATTCCATTTGAGATGATTAATTGATAGCTCTACGCTGGAATCAAGCTCTAAATTCTGAAAATATGGAGACTGGGCCATTTGGGGAAAATGATTTCAAAGACATCAAATGTTAACGAGTCAATCCTGCATCGTGTTAAATGCTGCTACAGCACGAAACTATGGAACTTAAATGCATGCTATCAACAGCCTTATTTAATCAGGAGATTGACTGGATTGGGAACCAGCATAAACAAGATTACTCTCGAACCAGGGTTAGGAACCCTTGGCTAATAAAATTAGACAAACAGCAATAAACTGCCGACGCTGTGTTGTAATGCATATTTGCATATCTGCATGTTTATTTAGCTAGTTGT